>CM033275.1:26006729-26239849 GCA_019343175.1 Oedothorax gibbosus
AGAAAAAATTTGAATTCGAGGTATTCAATTATTAAAAAAACTGCAAAATTTAATGCTCATTAAAAAGCATAAGGAGACAATTTTGTTAAAATTTAAATCATTGCTATTCGCAACAATCCCTCGAGAAATTTTATTTCTTTTAAACAATAAATTAAATTTATTTGAGCGACATCACTAATACTGTGTTTGGGGCATTTTTTCCTGTTGAACACAAATGTTGTGCGGAAGCTGGTTAAGTTATAGATTCTGTTACAAACTTACTTGTTTAATGAATACAAGAAACATAAGGCTTTGAAAAATATCTTTATTTGTGTAAACATATGAAAGAAAATGAAAAAACAATAGTGCAATGTGTAAAAATCAGTTTAAAGTTTATTTTATTGCAACTATTGTTTGCGCTGCACTGTTTGTATTTTTGTACTGTATTACAATTGTAAAATCTTAAAAATGTTTATAGTTGATGAATTTATATATAACAAAATGGCATGTGTTTTATGTGCAGTTTAGTGATAATGCCAGCATCATATTAGAAAATACAAAGAGTATCTGCTTTCATTCTGACTATAATTTAAAATAATGTAAGAATATCATATCTGTAGTGAGATATTTAAGGATTTCGAAAATTACTATTAGATTACGTGTTCGGTGCAATACCTGGTTTGAGTTCTGTTAACTTTAAGTTAATTAACTTAGTTATCACACTTTTTATATTATCTAATTCAAAAATTGTTTTTTAAAACCATTCTCTAAAGGAAAGAAAAATTATTCTGCATACAATAGAGCAAAATGTATTCAAAATAAACTATTTATAGATAAAAGATTAATTGAAACATATTTAAAAACACATATAAATGAATTCGTTTTAAGAGTGCAATCAGTTTCTATTATATACTGTTTGGTTAAAATTACTGCATCCATATATATTACAGAATCAAAATAACATTTCTCATAAATACCCGTTTGTTAGAAAACTTTAACAAACTTTCTCAGTTGTGGTATAACAGAATTTAATTTCCATGAATATATATAATTTTTATATATTTCACCAGTTTAAAGTCAGAAACTTATCACCAGTTAAATCGTTCATTGATCAAAACAAAACTCAGAATACTACATAAAAGTTGTCGTTCATTTAACTTTCAACATTTAGTACAAAAAAAAAATATAGCGTTCAGGTACAATTTCAATGTTTCATGTTTAAGGGGGAATGGCCTCAAAACCGAAATGTCCCTGTGTCAATCCAATGGGAGATTTTTTTTTACTGCTTTTATACAAAAATGAAGGCGTCGTTAATGGGTTAATCACAGGGTTTCCAGTCTCACTTGGACAGACTTTCTCGTAATATACTGTTAATCACAAGTGCATTTCTGCATTAAAACAAATGTTAAAATGAACTATTAGTTACCAAAAAAAACTGACTTAGAAATTTTCGAGATTATCGTTCATTGATCAAAACAAAACTCAGAATACTACATAAAAGTTGTCGTTCATTTAACTTTCAACATTTAGTACAAAAAAAAATATATAGCGTTCAGGTACAATTTCAATGTTTCATGTTTAAGGGGGAATGGCCTCAAAACCGAAATGTCCCCTGTGTCAATCCAATGGGAGAAAAAAAATGTCTAAGCCCCATTCACTTGGCGCTGCTTAATATATGTTTGAAACGTTCTTTTATTAAAAAATGTAAAGCTCCCTTACCACTGCTCTTGATCCAACATTTTGAGATTATCAGTTATTGACAATCGAATGTAGCTAAGTGTGTATCAGGTAACCACAACAATAGTCCAAACAACAAACCACCAACGTCATGTACAAGTCGAATGTTACAAGTAATGCTAAAACGTTTGCATTGTCATTTAATGTAGAAAAAAATTTACAGTATTTAAAAACCTATTTAAACAGGTTCTTTTTGATAATGTACTACCTTCACCGATCCATTTTGAAAGCTCTCTATTCGTCGCATAACTGCAGTATCCACCAATGAGTAGTTTTCGCTTGTCAATTCCGTGTTTCGCGTAGAGGGACTTCGAGTCCGCTAGAGCCATGCATAGGGATACCTTCCCATACGTTTGACTTTCTGCCCGTGGGAACAAGAGACAGAACCAATGTATCTAGTAATCGACAATGAGTGGGGGGATAAATTTTATTGTTATTGCCATTTGTTTTACGATTTTGCTACTGAAATGAAACATGAAGCAAACTCCTATGTTTTTGCTCTTAATGGTTTAGGTTAATTGAGTGCTTGCGACAATGGTCCAATTCATTATGGAAGTTACTGCAGTTCACCTGCCCACGGCAGAATTTAGGAGTACATGGTAGCGTTGCTACCACTACCTCCGGTATGGCAGGAATAAAAACATGGCAGAATGGTAATGAATGGCCGCGAAAAAGCGAATGGGGGAGTAATGGCGGGGAATAGGACAAGGACAAACAAAAAGATGCAGCAAAAGAGAGGCGGATGACAGTGCGTGGCAATTGAGCACCCTCCCGGGGGAGTGGTGACAAAAGTTCAAAAGGGGATAACGGCAAAAGGTCAAGTGTCGATCAGGGTTCAAAAAGGGTAACTGTAGAAACTAGAGAACAGCCAACAGGCGAAGAAAAAGAAGTTTGTTGGGTGAGAAATCAGGTCGCTGGAACATTTTGAATATTTTGTTGTGAAATTATTTATTAAAATAAAAAAAAAATAGTTTATAACGCATTTCAAAATGTGGGATTATAGAGCTCTGTAAGCCAGCTACATTTATCATATAAAAAAAACCATTAAAAAATCTTCAATGCAGCTGGAGTAAAGTGGCTTAGAATCTTCTTTTTTCATTAGGATTCACACAGAGGCACTTCGGTTTGGAAACCCGCTTCCATTCACCCTTAAGAGGGAATGAGCCCGCTTGTCCGAGGGTCTCCAAACCAAAGTGCCCCAGTGTTAATCCAATGAAGAAAAAAATATTCTCTGAACCTCATTTCTCCGGCTGTATTGAATATTTTTACTAACAGGTTTTTTTATGTGATAAATGTAGCTGGCTTACAGGTCCTGACAATCCAACTTTTTGAAATTGGTGGTTCGTATATTTAAAAAAAAATTTTCAATTTATAATTTTACACAAAATATTCGAAGCAATTTTAAAAAGTGGGATTATAGAGACCTGTAAATTATCTCCAAAAAAAAAAAAAAATTGTTGGTAAAAAAATATTCAATACAACTGGAGAAATGTGGCTTAGAAAATAATTTCTTTCCCATTGGATTAACTCTGAGGCATTTTGGTTTGGAGACTTCGCCTTTAAAGCTTCAGGAACGATATATTTACACATGAATATTTAAACCCATAAACGACAACTTTGGGAATACAATTAACACCTCCATATCTGAATAATAACATTAATTTTAAGTTACATTCGTCTTTCGTGTAACTTCATTTGTCCGACTTAATTTGTTCAGGATAGTGGTCTTCATTAAGTCTTATACTTTGTTTATTTTTGTAAACTTAAGCTGAAAGCTCACAAACTTTCTTGCCAAATATAGTTAATGGATGTAACCCATTAACGATGACTTTTTGAATACCATTAACACCTTCATATTCAAATAATAACACTAACTTTAAATTCGTTTATTGTGTAACTTAATTTGTACTACCTAAATTGTTCAGGACTAGGGTCTTCCCCAAGCCTTATACTTTGTTTGGTTAAATAATCTTAAGGAGAAAGCTCCCAAATTTTCTTGCCAACTGTCGTTATTAGGTTAAAAAGGATTTTTTTAGGCATACAAGATGGTTGTAAAGTTCTTTCAAATCTAACAGTGTAAAATACAGTACAAACTCAAGTTCGTTTCTCAGTATGGAATTAAAAAAAAAAATACTTCAAAAACAGTTTTTGTATTACAAAATATTGCATTTGGTATTGATTTTTTTAAATATTTTCAAGCCAGTTGAAGAATATGTTATTATTACATAAATTCAGTTATTTAATGGCATCAAATAACCTTATAATACTAGTTTGAAGTAAACCTCTTGCAAACAATTAAAAAAAAAATTATACTTCAGCATTTGGGTCACCAATTATAAATGCAAGAATGACAAAAAATACTATTTATAATCATAACTAATATGCACAATAAAAAAAAAATTCAATTCTATCGGACAAAATCAAACTAATTATTTCAACTCAAAAGATATCCAGCAAATTAAAAGCTATTTAGTAGAACAGAAAAATCACAAGGGAATATAAAATATTATGTATGTGCATTCTTATTAAATGTATATACATAAATTAAACTTTGGTCCGAGCAATTTTTACTGCATATGTCTCTCTGATGAAGGAACTACTTAAAAATGTACAAAAAATGAATATTTAACGCGAAATTTCATCGAAGGCTGTTGGCTTCAGCCCACTCCAAGTAACACTCAGGTTTACATCTTAAAAGTGTTAAATACTAAAAAAAGAACATTTAAAGTTTTTTTTTAAATAAAAAGTAACTACTAAACCAAATTATTAACAGTTTTTAAATCTAAATTTAAAAGTTGGTCAGACCTTAAAATAATCAGAGTTCCTATAAGATTTTAGAAAACCAATATAAGGATAAAAATTGAAATATCGTTTGATAAAGCAAGATAAATAGTTTGAATATATATCACTAGAAGAAAATAGAGAAACAAGCTAACAATTTTGCAAAATCTGTATAAACAATTTCTATTATACATCTTGAAACTTGGAATAATGCAAGCAATAGTTAAATTTATGTCGCTCTGAAAAAAAAGTCCCAGAATTGCTATGAGCCTACTTTCCTTTTTTAAATGTGAAAGAATAAAAAAAAAAAATTGGTATTGACATCATGTATATTTTTATCCATCTGTGTGTCTGTAGCGCCCTTCCAAATTACATTCTAACAATCCGATTAAAAAACATTTTGTTAGAAAGGTATGACATCAGATAGCTATCTATTATAATGTTTGCTTATCTGTCTATTGGTACTATAAGAATTTCGGTCAGTATCAGTGTAAAAAGAAAGTAAGCTATTTTAGTTTCTTCGGAACCTCTTGTTTTTATTTTGATATTTTTCAAAGACCTGCTAAAAAAGGAAAGAAAAAAAACCTTATTATACTCCTTCCCATTACAATGCCAGCTTCATAAGCATTTTCTTCCCCTACCCTCTCGAGTGGGTTTCCTGGAAATGCTCTGCTTTAACCTCTTGCGACCTGGGGTCCCCTAATCAGGGACATCTTTAAAACCCCCCAACTTCTGCATTTAAGCGTATATTAGTTTCGATATTGACCTGGGTCTGATAGAGAAGTAAGAAACTAGTTTTCCTTACCTTTGAAAAGGTTTAGCAGTAATTTAAAGTTTCCTATATAAGAAATGAATGTTTTGAAACGAAGGTCATACGATTCAAGAGTTCTTAAAAAATTATTATTTTAAACTAATTTTTTTTTAAAATTTTCAAAAAAGTTTCTTTTAGTTTAATTAATTTTTAAAGTTATTTGTCACTATAAAAAACAACCTGTTAAAATATTAACTGATTAATTAGTCGAAGAATGAAGATATTGCTTTTTTTTGGTTCATTTATAGCAACAGAAAAAAAATTGTATTTTAGAGCTTAAAAAGGCATGATCTCTCAGTACACTATAAAGATCTATTTTTTAAAAATATAAATCTTTGACAAAACACACTTCTTTTAATATTATTTGTATGAAAAGTATGTTTATATGAAGCATATACATGTAGGATTTTGCTGAGATCTTAAGAGGTTAAAAGCAATTGCTTTTCGGGAAAAAAAAAACACAGCAATGCCCACACAGTTTCCTTGAAAACCACATGAGAGGGTAAGAGAAGAAAGTGCTTTTGAAGCTTGCATTCGAATTGGAAGCAATATAGTGTGATACTATAGTGAAAGCAACAATAACCTAATGACAATACCATTAATTCTTGGTTGACTAGGGGACCAAGCGATATAAAAAATAAAAATTGGTCTCAAGAACACGTCAGGAATTCTCACACATATATCCCAACATTTAAACGCAGAATTACTACTCAAACCGGTAAAATAGTTTCTTTGAAAAAGCAAGCAATTTCATACAATCCACGCGATAAAAAAACAGTTTAGTCTGAAAAATATTGACTTCTTTTTAAGCTTTTCTCAAACATGTGTGGAATTCATACCCATTTACTCCAACATTTAAACATAGAATTACAACTCAAACCCACAAAATGGTTTCTTCAAAAAGGCGAGCAATTTCATACAATCTATGCGATAAAAACAATCAGTTTTGTCTGAAAAATATTTACCTTTTTTTTTTCTTTTTCTCAAACATGTCTGGAATCCTCACACATTTAAACAGAGAATTGCTACTCAAATCCACAAAATGGTTTTTTTGAAAAGGCCAATTTCATACATCTATGCGATAAAAAGTCTCATCTAAAAAATATTTGCTTTTTTTCATCTATATAAACCCCTCAAACATTCAATAAATTATAAGTATATACATTTATGACATGTAATTAATATTTGGAAGCTATACAGTTTGGATAATTGGTGGTGGCAAATCTTTTATATAAAGTAAAATAAAAAAATTTTTCAAAATCATTAATTTATATTTATGAATCTATTAATGTTACTTTAATTATGTATTATATAATTATAAGGCAATATCATCAACCTATTAAATGTACATTTAAACCTTATCATTACATTTCGGGTTTAACCAGATTTTTGCTTAACCGGTTAATTCTCTGTCGTATTTAAGATGGTTAAGAGAGGGTTAGTTATAATTTGTTAGTTTTGTGCATCTATTTGCAAGTTAATACTCCAGATATTGCGACAAAAAAAAATTGTACGATAAAAGAAACAAATCATTTAAAATAAATTAAAAAAGGAATTTAAATTTGTGGTATGATCCATATGCTCTATTTTTACTTTTTTCAGATGCACTTAGGGCATAAAAAATAATGCTCATTAATCCTTTCAACAATATTTAAAGATCTTCAACATCAACTTCCACAAAAAAAAATCTTTCGAAACTCATCTAAGCACCTCACAAAACCTTGCCTTTTTAAAGAAACCCTGAACATAACTTGAGTAGAAACCTATTCATAACAGCATTCGTCATACAACGTTCAGTTTTGTCACGATCAAAACCCTCAGAGCCTGGTCAAAGGAACTGCAAACGGCTAGGCCCAGTTTATCGGCGTTCCAGTCGAATCCTGAAATCGGCTGATTTGCAATCATGCTGTTTTGGAGTAAGTGGGCTTCGCCTGCTGCTGTGATGAGTTGTCTTTTTGATGAGTGGTCTCCGTTGTGTTTCTTTGAGGTGTATTCGCTGGAAAGAGAAAGATGGTTAGCCTAAATTTTCATAATATCATAATCTATTCTTAAGGATGACCAGACGTAGTGCATTTCGCAGTACAGTACTACTTTTTAGGTTTTTGTCCTGCCTGTATCAAAGAGTCCTAAAATATGCAAAATGTCCCGTTTTTTTTCGATTTGTACAGCGAAATGTCCTGCATTTTGGGTGAATGATTAAAATTTATCCATTAGAACCAAAAATTCGGAACATTTTCTACGTCGAAAACTCTTAACCCAAATAGAATAAATAGCTTATTAACAAGGGTGGGAAAGTCGAAGCCAAGACAAGCCGTGAGTTACAAAATTTCAATCAATCAGTATTATCTCATAAATGGCAGGCAAGAGCTTTGGTTTGCACTATATACAGTCTCCGGACAAATTGTTAGACGCACTGTGACACAGGGATACATGGCCCAATGTCCTTTCTCAGCAGTGGAAAAGTTTTATAAGTTGAAAGTAGCATCACTTCTTTCCTTTAAGTCGGCCGACCACAGGGTGAAAAAATCCAACTGAATCATTGCGTATATGTTTAGCTATACGAAGAATAGAAACACCCGAAATCTTGCAGTGCGTCTGATAATTTGTCCAGGGACTGTATATAACAAGACTGAAACGGCGATAATATAAAATGAACGTGATGCTGTGGAATTTTTTTGTTTTGATTCTCCATCACTGTACTGCATTGATGTTGAAAACATCTGGTCCCCATATCTATTCTTGGTCCAATGCTTAAGGGGGAATGGGTGCGCTGGATCACGGGTCTCCAAACTCAAGTGCCTCAGTGTTAATCCAATGGGAAAAAAACTATTTTCTCTGCCACATTTCTCCGGCTGTATTGAATGTTTTTACAAACGTTTTTTTTAAATAATAAATGTAGCTGACTTACAGGTATCTTCCACACATTTTGAAATGGCTTCGAATATTTTGTATAAAATTATTTACTGAAAATTAAAAAAAATATTCGAACCCATTTCAAAACGTGGGAAGGTCGGGACCTGTAAGTCAGCTACATTTATCACACAAAAAAAATCAGCTTGCAAAAATATTTAATACAGCCGGAGAAATGTGGCAGAGAAAACATTTTTTCTCCATAGGAATAACACTGATGCACTTTGCTTTGGAGACCCCCGAGCACGCCCATTCCCCTTTAAGGGAGTTGGGAGAGCAAGACAGGTCTCCAAAGCGAAGTCACTCCCTTAAGTCCATTGGACAGTTTTTAGTTTGTCCTGCTTTCAAATTAAAAAAAAATTAACATGGTAAAGCAACAACAAAAAATATGTTTGGAAGTATCAAATATATTACATTAAAAACTTTCTTAGTTATAAATTAAGTTTATTCACTCTCACTGAAAATTTAACCCAGAAAGAATGAACTAAAGTCTAACCATTTTTATTTTACTTTATACATCCCATTGTGCCTAATAAAGTTAATTTGAAGAAATATTTTAATTAGAGGTTTTAGATGAATGGTTCTCATTACATTTTTGTATGTGTAGTCATTATAAAGAGTATAACAGGGTTCATATAGATTTATTTGCAAGAAATTTAAAAATAAAATAAAATAGGGAACTATTTAAGATAGTGTATTGCGAAAATTAAAGAGATTGTGTATATGTTTATCTTATGCAACAATCTCCATTACAAAAGTTTGTTTAAAAAATTAAAATAAATATATTTTTTAAGAAATCCAGATAAGTTTAAATGAAATGAATAAACTTTATCTTTTGATCAGAAGTAACACATTTACAAATATAAATTTATAATCCTTTCAAAAATAAAATAATTTACCATAATATAACAATTACAATAAAATGTTAACAACATGTATTAGGATGGTATTAATATTGAAAACATTTTAAAATGTTTGAAATAAGATAAAGTGTAGAGTCACTTAAATACAGTTTTTCATTGAATTTAATAATACTAATAATCTTTATTCTTCTACAAAACAAAAAAATCTACAAAACAAAAAAAGGACAAAGAAACAATATAAAAAAAATTATGGCACACCATCCAATTAAATAACTAATCTCAAATCTTTAGAAATACAGGGTTCATACTCTATCTATGATAGTGAAATTCAGGAGTTTCTAAGGAGTGCAGCAATGTAAATTCAGGAGGTAACGAGGAATAAAATTGAATAGTTTTGTTTGTTACATTATTGCATTAGTCTAGTGACTTCACTGCACTTCAAATGATGAAACAGAAGAAAAAAAATCTTCTAATGAGATGTGCGGTGCATTCTGGGACTTAAACCTGGGACTTAGTATCACAATGTCCTAAGTCTATTTTTTTTTACTGTCTACACGCAGACTTATTCCAAATAAAGTACGGTAAAAAACGGCAGAGAAAGGAGAAAAGCGATTTGGGTCGTCAAAAAAAAATTCAAGAGAGGGTAAAAAAATATCAGGAGATGAGACACAATTTTTTTTGGAGTTATAAGGGCTCGTAGAAACAAAAAATGAAGTTCAAGAGTTTTTCAGGAATTTCAGGATTCGTACGTACGAATGAAGAATAAAAGTTTAGATAGAAAAGTAGAAATAAGAATAAAAGTTTATAATTGACTTACTAGTTCCATAAACAGAGAGAACCTGACCCTCCAGTGGTCATAAAAATGTCTCTATTTTGAGGTAGATGCCGAGCAAGCCACACTGTAGACTTATGGGCCTAGAAATGCCATAGCAAATAGTTAATGTACATATATAACTAACATTTCAAATTACAGAGCTTCAATTTTAAAATGTACAAATATTAGGGTTGTATTAATTATTGACTTAGTCATTTCTAGAAATATAAATTACAAAAGATAGTCAAACTTGTTGTTTTAATTTGAATTAAAAAATTGTGTAGAAGAATTTTTTAACCTAAGCAAAGTGGAAGAAATATAAACTTGTTTTCACTGCATGAGATTTAAATTAAAATTTTTAACTGAAAATTTCCTGAAAGTTCAAAATCTGTAACTTAAGTACGAACTACACATTTGTGCCAAAGGTTACGAGTCAAACAAATGTCTAGTTTATGAGTCTATGAGACAGACACACAAACACACGAAACTTCATTTTTATTATTATAGATTAAAAAGTAAAAACCCTATGAATGATAGTTGATTAATAAATTAAAATAGACATGAAGATTCTTACACAAATATACAATTTTCACAAGTACAATAGAATTAAAAAGACATAGTTTAGCTCATTATAAACAGAATTAAAAAATGAAAGCACAATAAATGCTAGTCAAGTTACCTTTTTGATTAAAGACGGATAGCCTCGTTTGGGGTGGTAATGCCGCATATCAAAAACATGGAATTTAGATTCTAGCGTTGTGGCAACTAGTTTGTTCATCTTAATATCTCTGCGGTCAAATTGAACACAACAAACCTATGGTAAAGAAAAGTATCAAGTAATTTTACTTTGCAAACACAAAATTATGTTCAAAATTAATAAGAAGTTTTAAAGGATTGTGTTTTAAGAAATAACAAAGATATTTACTGACTACATTTCAAGTAATAAAAACTTTTGAAAAAAAAATGATTTCAAATCAAAAAGTTTTAAGACCGTAATTTTAAGAAATAAGAAATTTCACAAGGACCTAATTTAAGAAATAAGAGGTTTTTACAAACCCAACTTCAATGAATAAGGACTTTTAAGCATCTTATTTCAAGAAATAAGGACCTATTTCTTCCCTTATATTATAGAAACGAAAGAGCTTGTTTGTTTTAGCTTCCACATTACGTTTATAACGTAAAAAGTGGAAGGTATTATAATCGTTCAGTCCGTCTGTCACCCACTTTCACAGAATGATCTGTTAGTCTCACAAACAAGTGGGATACGTCATTTTGAAGCCAAAAATCAGACTAGGCTACATTCCAAATTTCATTAAAAAATTTAAATTAGAAGTTATTTAAAGTTTAAATAACAAAAAATTTAATCTACATTGAACTAACATACAAATTCTATTTTCATTCAATATTTTCACTGATGCCATTTCGTTAAACTTACGAGAAACTTTATTTAAAATAAAAATAAAACTTTTGAAAAATATTTATTTATGTGATCTAACTCAGTTTGGATTGTTGTTATATCACAATAGTTTTTTTTTTTATGGTTCATTATATACGTATGAAGAAAGATGCACAGAGAATTCTAACTTGGCATAAAAATGTGCCAAAGTTTCGCTTTTGTTTTTAAAGCATCAATTTTATTAATTATATATTTTTTGAACTGTAAATTAATTTAACAAACGATAAATAATAACTGAATTTTCAAAAGAAATGTAAATGGGTTTGCAAATTTTGCAAACGATTAAGTCTAATTATTAATTCTGAGAAATAAGATTAATGAAAATAGTTAATTTTGGCATAATTAAAAGTTTGAATTACAACTAGCTTAAGGCCCTGTTTAGCAAATTTCTTTCTGTTGTGTATAAATAGTTTGTTTCCTGTAGAGCACAAATGCTGTGTGGAAGTGGTTTAAGTGACAGATTCTTTAACAAACCTATTACTTGTATACACTTGAGATTATATTGTCGGCGGAAAACAAGAAAAAAAGTAAATCCCACAAAAACAAAACCACAGCAATTTCTGAAATTTTGTGCGTTGGAGGTTATGTTATTAAACCATTGATATAAACAGAATCAAACCATTCATAAGGTCAATAATAAAAACATTTTAGATCTAACAAAATTACAAATAGTAAGAATAAAACTATTTCCTTAAAGTGACTGAATAATTAAAAACATTTTCAAATTTTTATTTTTATATTGGTAGTCATGTGGATAAAGTTTTAGTTACTATTGTTGTTTCTAATGCCACTCGGTAACCGAGCCCGGAGTAGAGAACTACCCGATTTTAAGGCGAAGTGGGGCGGCTTCCGTTTTTATTGAGCGCCACAAGGGAGGAAGTCCGACTTTTGCTCGCAGCATGACACATCCGTTTTACAGGAAGGTCCCTTTCACACATCCATTCTCACTCACATATCGGAATTTTTATCCAGATCAAAGGTCGATAACCCCCTGATCTGGTACCCCCAGAGGTATTAATTTGGTATGGGAACATGGAGGACTTTGTGACCACGACATATTTAACGTGCCCCAGCCACCATTAGCAACACGGCGGTCTTTAGTCGAATCAAGCGCCGACCCTGCAACCATCAGAATTGCGAGCACCGCCGAGGACAGAACCCACAACCCTTCCGATGCGAGCACGACGCTTCAAACGACTGAGCTACCGCGGCTCGTTAGTTACTATAATTGATATTATAGTTTTGAGGTAGTAAGAATCTTTGCAACAATCAGAGCTAGGAGTCATTTAACTTGCAATATTTAAAAAAAGATCTTGACACATCAGTATCTTTCACAGAGTTAATGTGTTATTCAGCTTTCGGAACAGCCGGGAAATGACCAAAAATGTATGACTGTTTTCTCTGCAGAAAATATTTTGAATAACATATTTATTTAGAAAATCGGAATTTAGTTTATTTTTGAAGAAATTATCCTCAAATCATTTCTAAATGTAACGAGTGGAATATTAACACAAATGTATTGTTTATATTATTTATGATAATTACTAGGAAGAGGGAAAAAAACTGGTTTAAATAACATTTATTAGAATAAATTTAGTTTATTTTTGAAGACATTGGCTTAAAATCATTTCAAATAAAAAAAAAGAGGAATATTAATACAAATTTATTATTTAAAAAAAATTTAAATTTCAGATTATTGATACAGAGACGAAAAAACGGGTTAAGCACTCATAAGAAAACACACTAAAATGAGCATCAAATACTTTTTAATTAAAATTAAATATTTGTAAACAAGAAAAACATAGTACTGCCAACATGTTTGTATCCCTCAGAGGGTTAATTCTATTCTGAGTTATTGAATAGAAACTAAACCAAATATTAAATTCTTTTTAACTTAATAACACTTTGAAAACAAGAAATACTTTGTAAACAAGAAAATTGTAACACCGTATATACTCGTGTGTAACCTGACTCTGTGTATAAGTCAACCCCCCATTTTTAAACCAAATATCCTTCCAAAATAGGTAACCCATGTATTAGTCGAGGTAGGAAATAAGGTCAGGGTCTTCTGAAGAAAATAAGAAGAAACTGGTTAATGACGGGCCGTAATTTTTCTTATTTATTTTGCAAGCTAAATTTCAACCCCAATGAAAATAAAACAGGTTTCGTCTCCGAGTGTCCTTGACATTGCTGACCATGAATGGCGAAGCTTAGTTGGAACTATGTTCCATGAAGTGTGAAGACCACGCTGCCAAGGTCACGGACCGCTGTTTTCTTTACACCTTGAAAACTGGTTGACTGAACTGCCCTGTGCCAGAGCTACACATGCAAAATACGCATCACGCCAAGAATTAACAATAAAGCATCACATGGTGGATACCGTGAATAGATACCAATCTTATTTCCTCTTCAAAATTTAACTGCTTTTGTGTCTTTATTTTTAATAGATAGTATTTAAAACTTAAGTTTGATTGAAATTCAGTTTTAGTTTAAAGATTAGGGATTTATTTTTTTTGGAAAATCAATGTCTCCTGTATAAGTCAACCCCGATTTTTACGGCACTAAATTTGTCCAAAATTTATCGGCTTATACACGAGTATATACGGTACTTTGAAAACAAGAAAAACACGCAACATACATACCCCGTTTCTCAAGTTACTTTCCCACCTTAGAGACATTTTCCGCAAGTCGAATAGCTTAATATCTCCATTATCATAACCCGCACATATACACCTCTCTTCATCGTTATATGCATTACCTAAAGAATATAAAATAAATAATTTATTTATTCAGTTTTGAATGCATATTAAATAAAAAGTCGAATTACAATGTACATTGAAAAAATCAATTAGAATACAAAAACAAACACGAAATAATTGAGTATAAAAACAAACACATTATGCAGCTAAAAGTCACAAACAATTTGTTTTAAAATCATTAAACGACATAGCAAAAATATCAAGTTTGTATGAAATGATATTGCAAAACTTATAGACAGAAATTTTGGATATCGTTGAAATGGTAAGAGCTATAAAAAAATAAACGATGATTGCGTGGACATCTATTGGGAATAAAGAAATGTATAAAACTAGTCATGTAGTTGGAATTCCACTGTTTAGAATCTTATAGAAAAACAGAATACAGGAAACTTCACGAAAAAGTTAGTTTTTTTTGCAAACATGCTATTATTAAAACATAATTTCAGGGCTGTATTCATTCAAGTCGAATAAGGTATACAGTACATAAATTAGGCGGTATATTCTTTATCTAATTTAAATTTTAGGACAAGAAGAAGGAAGCTTAGAAGAAAAAGAAGCAAGAAGATAGGTAGCTTAGTAGAAAATGTAGAAAGCAAATGCAAAAATAAAACATTTATTTTTCTTAATGTGACCAGCCGTCCCGCTTTTAGCGAGCCAGTCCTGCTTATTATTTCACTGTCCCGCCAAAACGTCCCGCTATTCTGTTACAGTCGTTCAAAATACCGAAAAATGGGGATAATATAAATAAAATATAGATTTTACAAAACATTTGTGAACTCTTTGTGTGTACTCTTTGTTAAAAAAAAAACAATTAAAACTATTATTTGTCCTTTAATTCTATATTTGTTTACTCAGGATAATTGTAACTACCCACTGGTCTTTGGCTTATATAATAATATTCTTGTCTTATCAAGTATGCTATTGTTTAAAATTTGGGGGAGCTGAAGGGGTATGAGATGAAAATTTGTCGGAAAAGTAGGGGGGGGGGGAGGGGTTAGAGATTGAATGTTTTCGTTTTGAAAATCTGGTCACATTAATTTTTCAGACAAACAAGAGGATCAAACAATTCTTCAAAACAAACTAAAGGTTCTAATAAGTATCCCCCAAAAGAACACTTTAGGGTTAGTTGCAAAACTACCATCCTCCTAAGTATAACTAAGATAAAGGGTCCTGTGTTTTCATTGGCGACTTTTGATAATCGTAAATTCAATTAGGCAAAGTCGCCAATGAACTTTCGGTACCCTATGTCTCAGTTATATTTTCAAGAATGTGAGTTTCGCAAATCGACTCTTCAACTAATCCATCACAGAAAAGCAATTAAGTTGTCAGTCATTTCAATCAAATACATTGTATATTGTGTCAAAGTGACACAATATTACCAAATGCAAATTAATCTTTATACAGTTTTACTTTATAAATCTCGTTCCCCAAAGTATAACTAAGATATAGGGTACGGTATATTCATTGGGGACATCATCCAATTGAATTTACAATTGTCAAAAATCGCCAATGAATGGTTCGGACCCTATAAATTAGTTATACTTTTTAGAATGGAAGCTTTAAAACAAGACCCTTCAATTAATACATCACAGTAAAGCTTTAATGTCATCAGTAATATCAACCAAATACATTGTATGAATAAAAACACAAAATTACCAAATGCAACAGTCCAGCAATCCCTTTTATCATGGCCAGGTTCTGCTTCTATCGTTGCAACAGGCAAATCTTTCTGTCTCGGGTCCCAAACTTTGACACCCCCTGGGAAAAATTAAATCTTAGATTTAAGTCTCAAGATTGGAAAGGATTCATACTTATTTCGTTCCCAGAAAATAAAGTCATCTTTTTTACTTTACCAATTGAAAAAAACAAGGCTCAAATTTTGATTAAATATTTTTTAAAAAAAAAGATTTCATAAAATTTAATGAATATATTTAAAAAATTAACTTGGGTTATGGGATTTAAATATACTTTGGGATTAAAACCCCGAAAAAACTTTATTTTGTACATTTTTTTCACACACTAAGGAAATGTTATTTAGAGTTTTTGGGGTTCTTGAAAATATCTCTTCAAAAATAAGTGGTTTGTAAGGACTTTTAAAAACTGCAGGAATCTTGTTGCATGTCATAAAAGGGCTGAACTTGAAGCTAGAGTTTTAAACAATTGAATTATAGCCAAACAAACAGACAAACAATTTTCTGGTGACAAAATACAGTATGCACAGTTAAAAGTTACTATAGGAAATATTCTGTTTAGGTTATACGTTTTTGGCAACTTGCAAACGCAAAAATGGCAAAGTACCCAATTTTTTAAAAAGAATTTATTATAGAGCCCAGTTTAACCTCTGAGGGATACAGGCGTATAAACCTGTCACCTGAATGACAGGTTTTCCAGCAACAAACATAATTTTTAAAAATTATAAATTTTAAGGAAAGAAGAGTCATTTATAATCATCTGCAACATAAATATAATTTTTAAAAATGTAAAGAAATGAAATTTTCAGTTACAAATTTGTAGTTTTTAATCTCTTGCAGAAAAAACAAGTTTACTTTTTAGTAAACTTGTTTAACTCCTCCTTGTTAACTAACTAAATTCCTCGGCTCAACAGCTCATTAGTGGGCCAAGGCCTGCTGTGCCCATTTCAGCTTTCGTGACCTAGGGCTCTGGGGTGCTAGGCATATGTCCCGGTAAGGTGGTCGGCCTCACGCGGAACCCCCGGTGTTTAGTTCCCAAGCATGCTTGGTAGCCATTTTATAAACCCACTTAAGGGATGAAAGGATGGTTTAACCTCGCCCAATCCGGGATTCGATCCCCGGACCTGTTGCGTGGCAATGCGAAGCACTACCACTAAGCCACTTGGCCTAAAAATAAGTTTACACTTCAGCCAATTTGCTTATCCCTCAGAGGGGTAACAAAAGGTTTGAAATACAGTAGAGTTCCGGTTATCCGAAATTCGGCTTAACCGAAAGGCTCCGGAATTTTGTTTGCTGAAAAATGAAATGTACGCATAAAGGCATAAATAATGAAATACACAAAAAATAAATATGTACCGTATATACTCGTGTATAAGCCGAGAAATTTTGGACAATTTCAGTGCCGTAAAAATCGGGGTCGACTTATACACGAGACATCAAATTTCCAAAAAAAAAAAAATCCCATGTCCTTAAAATAAAACTAAATTTCAATCAAACTTAAGGTTTAGATACTATCTATTAAAAATAAGGACCCAAAAGCGGTTAAATCTTGAAGATGAAATAAGATTGGTATCTATTCACGGTATCCACCATAATGATACTTAATTGTTAGTTCTCCACGTGATGCGTATTTTGCACGTGTAGCTCTGGCACAGGGTAGTTCAGTCAACCAGTCTTTAAGGTGTAAGGAAAACATCGGTCCGTGACCTTGGCAGCATAGTCTTCACGCTTCACGGAACTTAGTTTCAACTAAGATTCTCCATTCAGGGTCGGCAATGTCAAGGACATTCGGAGATGAAACCCGTTTTATTTTCATTGGGGTTGAAATTTAGCTTGCAAAATAAATAAAAATTACGATCCCGTTATGAACCGGTTTCTTCTTATTTTCTTCAAAAGGCTGGCCTACCTGGCCTTTTCCTACCTCGACTTATACACGGGTTACCGATTTTGGAAGGATATTTGGTTTAAAAATGGGGGGTCGGGTTATACACGGAGTCGGGTTATACACGAGTATATACGGTACTTATAAAAGTTGGATTTATTTCTCAACATATGTAGTAATTATTATTATTTATATATTTGCTGCACAATTTTGGTTCGTTTTAAAGCAGCCTTGTCCCGCAATCGTTTAAACACGAGAACGTCTGAAGTAGTGGCTTCATCTTGCGCTTCTATGTATCTAAAGGCCCGATCTAAGATTTTTGTAGCCAAATTAACGTAGAATTTTCTGTTCGCCAGCGTTTTTCTAGGTGTGAAGTGGACGATTCCCCATTATCCGAAAATTCCTATGGAATCTCGATTAACCGAAAGAGCTCCGGTCCCATACCTTTCGGATTAGCAGGGACTCTTTTGCCGACCCGGTAGCACACAACGGTTAGGAAGCTAGCCTTTAGAGCTTACAGGTTCGGGTTCGAATCCCAGTAAGGCATGGATGTTTGTGTACGTCAATAAGTGTTGTTATTTGTCTGTGTTTGTGTCGTCTCTTTCTTTGTGTGTCTCTTGTGCCTGAGTCATTTCTGGGGTTGAATGTTACATTAGACTTGAGGTCGCAGTGCTTGGCGAACTTGCCCCCCACCAAGAAAGTCTTAAGTCAAAGTCATAAGCGGGACTCTACTGTAGTTAAATAAATTTAGTGATGAAAACAAACAGGATTACCATCTCTGCTACCCGTAATAAGCTCTGGTGCTCCCGAGCCAATGCCCAAGCCTCCAACACCGTCGATAGCATTGATAATTTGGGAATGGGCTTTCACGTTATACACTGGGGTTTCCAGTTTTTCCATGTCCCTAGAAAGGAGAACATTGGCATTAGGTTTTTTTAAAATTACGTTGAGGAGTCAGTCAGAGAGACCATTTCTTTTTGTGCAGCCCAATAAAGATTAGCCTTTGAAGAAAAGTTGCCGAGGGGTAAAAAGTTAAAAACTGCGTTGGCAAAGGAAGCAAAAGTTGTCAATTGAATAAAAGAAATGTTTTTTTCACTTGAATACAAGGGATAGACAGGGCTATCTTTGATGCTGATTCTGCAGAAGAGAGAGAGAGAGAGAGACCATGTCCTGTTAATGTTCTAAAATTTGCAGAAAAGATCCTTTGGTGCAGGTTTATTGCAGGGTTGGCATGGTTTTTACCATCCCCGGTAAATACCATGGTAAAAACCGGTATTTACCGTCCTGGGAAAAATTACGTTTTTCCCACCTGGGAAATACTCAATTATTAAACAACAATAAATTACTAAATGTTATTTAATGGGACTAATTAAAATAATTTTAATTTTGTATTTTAATAAATATTTATCATGGCCTTAATATTTTTTTAAAATAGACAAGTCTTCCTTAGTTATTTTAATCTATGGTAACATAATAATCATGTACTCTTGTTTATTATTATTTAAGTGTTCGCATCTGCATAAACATAAATAATTATTACAATATTGTCTGCGGTAAATATGCATTAAAATATTGTATAGGGTAAATAATAACTGAGTTATGTCTACTAAATCTAGAAAAAAAAATCAAACGACTTTAATAGGCTTTGGCAAACTACAATGGCTATAATGGGGATGAGAGGGAACAAAAAGCTAAGTTTAAGGCTTTCCCCACCCAGACAGTGGCATAATTGCAATCCTAGCCAAAATACAAAAATTAGGATACAAACAAAAAAGAAAAGTTGATGTTTACTTTTATAAAACTTTTTAATCAAAAGGAATTTCCCAGATAAGGTATATCCAAGGAAGAATGGTATTTACCAGTTTTTTTCTGAAGAAGTATTTCCCAGTTTTTCCCGGTATTTACCAATTTTTCCCGGTATTTACCAGTTTTTCCCACTGGGATGGGAAATATTAGTTTTGGACGGGAAAAACCCAACCCTGGTTTATTGGGATCGGATTTTTAATCAGGCTTTCCCTAAGCAATATTTTCATGGGTTTGACGAGTATGACTACTTGTTGAACGTATAATTTTGGAAACAGCCTGGCTGCAGGTCACGTTGGTAGAAAGTTGTTCGAGACGGCAGCCTTGTTTAGCCAGAGAGTCTGCCTTTCTGTTACCTGGAACATCAGAATGGCTGGGTATCCATTGAAAAATAATTATCCAACCAGACTTGATAAGAAGGTTTGCCATTTACATTGGCATTAGTATAATGATGCAGTAGGCCGGGTTTTGCAAGAGTATTAATGATTCTGTTGACTATTAAGTAGATTTTAATGTAAAATTTATTAAACCAATAAAAGTTGTAATTAAATATACATATATTATTGATGACCATTTGTTAACAAGCTGTTAACAAAATACAACATAGAGCAAACAAACAATATTGGCTAAAGCTGGTTACTAAAATTTGAATAGAAAACTGAACAGAAAACAATTGAAGCATTTAATTTTAAAATTAAGTTCAAAATACTAAAAAGGAAAATTAAAAATATGAACGAGAACAAGATATATAAATTAAATACATGAGAATAGAAAATTTTTGTTCTAGCTTTATTTAGTGATAAATAGCTTTATTTGGTGAGCAACAGTATTTGCAATAAAGCTATGGGTCCTCCATATCAAATTTTAAACAAACAAAGTACCCAGTTTTTAATTAATATTAATAAAAAAAAGCATAGCAACCTGTAACTATATTTACCATATTTGTAAATTGCCTTCGAAATCTCCTGTAGCTAGATGGCGCTGATGTAAACTTGAAGCTCCAAATGTACCACATTTAAACCCCTTTGGTTTGCAAACCTAAAGTACATGTTTAAAAAGTACATTTATTTGGAATTTATCACTTTTAAACACATAACCCCGTTTTATTGGTTAATTGTTTAAGAATAAATAATTACGATTCATTTGAAGTATATCTCATCTTGTAGGGGGGAAATCCTAGTTAAAGATTGGGTTGTTATCAAATATTAAATTTAAAAGATGGGCAAAGAACCTGGCAAATTTTACGATTCATAAATGGGTATAACTATGATATAGTGGGTGGTCTGCTCATTGGCGTTTTATGGAGAGTTTGATAATTTAACGTAGGTTGCTTTGTATTGTATGAAATATAAAGTGGAATGTTTACCACATTTGGGCATTTTTGTTGCTTGGCAATGTAATGAAAATCACAAAATTGAGATTGACAATAATATCATAGCTGTTCCCAGAAATGTCAACTGGTAAATTTCTTTAAAAATAAAACTTTATATACAAACAAATACTAATAAACTAATAAAGTATGGTTGCCTAAAAAAATATTTCACACATTTTTAAAAATCAACAAACGGCACCAAGTAAGTCATAACTAGGAATTTAAAGTTAAAAGTGTTATCCACTTTCATTAAAATTAAATTGGCAACAGAATGAAACACCTGACAACCAAAAAATGCATTTTAATTCTACAAAAATGATTTATTTCCAAACGGATTTTTTTTTAAATAATAAAAAACAGTAGTGGCATTAAAGTTTTGCAAAATAAAAAGTTAGAATATTTTTGTTCCGAAGCGGAGGTATTTATAATTACTGATTTTATTTTTTATAACTGTACAATTTTTGTAAAACACCCAATTACATTCGAATATTTGACGCTTTTAAAACAATGTAAATTATTCGAATTTCTCTTTTGTCGAATACCTACATCAGAAATAAGCTCAACCTTCCCACCGGAAATTTCATAGATTTGTAGTGCACCCTCTCCTTTCGCATGAGTTCCTAAAGAAACTAATTTTGTGCTGACAGGAATCCATTTCGTATCGAACACAGTATAGTTCAGGGATACGTCGGCATGGAGAATTATTTGAGGTTTTTCCATGGTTATAGGTACCAAATTTATTCAAAACGAACACACCGAAAATTAAGTTTTGTTTAGAACTTTCGCGTTCGCAAATGCGATTCGAAAAAGAAAATAAAACAAAAAGTTGTAAAAATAAACAAGTAATTACGGTTAAAGTGTTTGAAATAGTTTAATTGAATTTGATAAATTGATTGAAAAAATGTACTTTCAACCCCACTTATCAATTGACAAAACATTTCATACATTATATTTTGAGTTTTAAAGTTATAAAATTAAACTTGTTCAAAAATAAAATATTAAACACTATTTCATTAAAACGTTTGGCTGCAGTTCGCCGGTCCCCATCGTTACGTAAGTGTTTACATTTTTATGTAAAATTTTTGAAATGATAAATTTTATATAAGTATTTTAAATTACGGAAAAAGAGTTGCTTGATTTGTACAAAATTGATATCTTTATAGTTTTTATTGTCTATAGTATAAAAAAAAATTCGTTATTGTTCTACAATCCTTCAAAAATCAAATTATAAACATGGAACTGCTCGATTTTGAAAACCAAATGTTTCTCGAAAGTTTCAACGATGACGGTCTAACGGTACTAGCAAAAGGCATTGGAATAGAAAGGCTAGCAACCACTTTAATCAACACCTACAATGACCCAGGCAACTTAGTTTTCATTATCGGTTCAACCACCGAAGAAGAGGAATACATAATTACCAAACTACAAGAAGCCGGTGTGACATTGTTACCGAAAATAGTTACGGCTGAAGTTAGCACCAAAGACCGCTATGACGTATATATGGCCGGTGGTGTTTTATTTGTGTCGTCACGAATTCTAGTTGTCGATATGTTAGTTGATAGGGTTCCAATCGAACTTATAACTGGATTGATTGTTTTTAGGGCTCATAAGATTTTAGAGTCGTGCCAGGAGGCTTTTATTGTTCGTCTATATAGATTGAAAAATAAGAAAGGGTTCGTGAAGGCTATTTCGTCGAATGCGGCCGCTTTTACGAGGGGATTTTCGCAGGTTCAGCGAATAATGAGGAATTTGTTCGTTAGGAATCTTTTCTTGTGGCCCCGGTTTCATGCTGTGGTTGCCAGTAGTCTAGAGCGAGCGAAACCAGAGGTGATTGAAGTTCACGTACCAATGACCAATGCGATGACGTCCATTCAGTTGGCGCTGCTCGATTTGATGAATGTATGTGTGAAGGAGCTCAAGCACATTAATGTCTCGTTAGACACTGATGACTTGTCCTTAGAGAATGCGATTGCTAAGTCGTTTGACAAGATCATTAAATACCAGCTCGATCCAGTGTGGCATCAGTTGAACTCGAAAACGAAAAGATTGATATCAGACCTCAAATTTCTGAGATCTATTCTGCAATGTTTGACCCAGCAGGATTGTGTCACATTCTACAATATGCTCAAGTCCATAAAGGATAATGTTACCGTTGGCACGCAGATGTCTGATTGGCTGTTTTTAGACGCTTCTGACAATTTGTTTCTTTATGCCAAAGAAAGGGTTTTTGGTCCCGTAAAGAAAAAAGAACCCACCACCACCAAACGCTCAAACCAGTGGGAGCTTGAGGAGAATTCAAAATGGAAGGCATTGAGTGAAATCCTTGCTGAAATTTCAAACGAATGTGTCGATCTCGAAAAGCAGATGGTCATTCTCATTGTAAATGATAATGCCATTGGTAGGCAATTAATGGGTGTGGTAAAAGATGGAGGACAGGAATACTTGTCAAAAATGCTATCAAGGCACTTCCCTGATATGGCTACTGAGGCGAAAAAAGTATCAAAAAGAAAATTGAAAGACGATGAACAAACTTTAACCCAGATGGTTTCTGGTACTTCTGATGCCAAAGATTCTGAAGAGTCGGATTTAAATGTCAGTTTCGAGAATCTTATAATCGAGTTTTACCCGATTCGGAATTCTACTGGCAGCCATTTCCGGTTTCAGACCTTATGCGACCTTCATCATCCTAAATACATCATCTTCTATGATGGGGATGTCGAATTGATCCGTCGAGTCGAACTCCACCAAGCGTTGAACAACAAAGAACAACTTAAGGTCTATTTCCTTGTCTACAGTGGCTCTTCCGAAGAGCAATGTTACCTGACTTCTCTACGAAGAGAAAAAGAGGCGTTTGAGTTTTTGATTAAAGAAAAAGCCAGCCTTGTCTTACCCGAAGGTATTGATGGGAAAACAGGCGACCACCCTGATTTATTACGGGAATCGTCACTAGCAAGCGACACCGTCAATTCCCGTAAAGCTGGAGGGCAAATCCGTAAACTTGAAAACCAGAAAGTTATTGTTGACATGCGAGAGTTCAGAAGTGAGTTGCCGTCTTTAATCCACCGGAGAGGCATCGACGTCATTCCGGTGACGTTAGAAATCGGCGATTACGTTCTAACTCCTGACCTGGTCGTGGAGAGGAAAAGCGTCAGCGATTTGATCGGGTCGTTGAACAGCGGTCGGTTGTACACCCAAGCCCAATCGATGTGCCGGCTATACAAAAGACCAGTTCTACTCATCGAATTTGACCAAAACAAGGCGTTCAGTTTGCAGGGGAAGTACTACTTCAACAGCAGTGCTTCTTCGCAAAATGTGACGCAAAAACTCATTTTACTAACAACCCATTTCCCCTTGTTGCGTATATTGTGGTGTCCCTCTCCTTACGCCACAGCAGAGATGTTCGAACTGTTGAAGCTCAAAAGAGAACAGCCTGATGAGAAACAGGCGGCCATGTTGAAATCGGAAGGCAATGAAGGCGAAATGTCGGCAAGCAAGTTTAATACCGTCGGTTACGACTTTATATCTAAATTGCCCGGTCTTAATTCAAAGAATATGTGGCCGGTACTAAGAAATGTCAACTGTATAGCGGATTTGGTGAACTTCTCGGAAGAGGAACTTAATAAGATGCTTGGGAACTCTGCATCGGCTAAAAGTCTATGGCGTAGTGTTAATGAGGAAATGGCCACTGATGCTCCTGCACCTAGTGTTTCAAAGAAGCCTAAGAAACAATGGAAGTCATCCAAAAAAAACTAAAAATTGTTATAGTTATTGCTTTTATGTACTTTTGCTATGTGAAAAATACTGGAATATTTTTTACATTGTACGTTTTATAAGTTCTTTTTCGTTTTGTCACATGAGGAAGAAGCCTAAGAAACAATGGAAGTCGTCCAAAAAGGCCTAAAAACTGTGATAGTTATTGCTTTTATGTACTTTGCTATGTGAAAAATACTGGAATATTTTTACATTGTATGTTTTATAAGTTCTTTTTCGTTTTGTCACATGAGGAAAAAACTTGTCGTTTCTTGAAATCGCCAAAACCCTTGAAATTTATCGATGTAGTTCTATGATGTAAAAAATAATCAGTTCTAGTTCAATTCAAAACAATAAGATAAGTAGGGGATACTTCATATAATGAAGTCTAAATCTGTCAAATATAAACTATAGGTAAATTAGGTCATATGTTCATAATGTAAAAATTCTCTTGTCACATAACCTCTTGTCTTGTCATTCATCATTGTTTTCAAATAATACTTGTTCTGCTCTTAAAAACTTTTTTGTTCAATTTCAAATATAATTAATCATAATATAAACTAAAAATAAATATTATTTTTATTTGGTTGATGGTTTATTGAGTATTATTTTATTATGATTGTAGAAGATAGTTCCTTGTAAAATTTACTACTATCCAATGGGATTACTTTGGTTTAAAGTTTCCAAGCTAATAACTTATCATTAAATATACTCTTTTCTTTAAATATGTTCAAAGTTGCTAAAGAGCTACAGATCGCCCCAGTTTTGATCTAGGGACCTCTTGCGTGCTACCCCAATACTAAACCGTCTGTGACAAAGTAATTACTCGGCCGCAAGGGATTGACAGTATTAAAAAAAATGGATCCCATTTGACGGTACTTTTAAAAAAATCACAATTCAATGAGTTTCGGGTTTAATTTCACTTACGAAAGTCAGTTGCATTTAATTCCTATTGTGTGTTAAAAATAACTTTGCATGATTGAATCTTTTCCCTGAATGTACCTACTTTCTTTTATAAACTATTATTATTTAGTAGCAATATTTTGACTTGAATTGACGTAAACTATTTTATTTTTCTTAACGAACTTTAAAATAACTATAATCTTTGGAAACTAATTTTTTCCGAATTTTCTAACTCGAACTTTAAAATAACTTTACTCTTTGAAAACTAATTTTTGTTTTATTTACAGCATTTTCATTTTATTTATTAAACTTTTAAGCCATGTCAAATCCCCATGGCAACAGCATCCACTGGTTCCGAAAATGCCTGAGACTTCACGACAACCCAGCTATAGTAGATGCGGCCAAAAGTGGTGGCCGGTTTTGGCCGATATTCATTCTGGATCCGATAATAGCAAAGAATATGAAAGTTGGACCAAATCGCTGGAGGTTTCTGGTACAATCGCTGCGGGATCTTGATAGTTCATTACAAAAGTTTAATTCCAGGTAGTATTCTTGAATATTATTAAGGTAATTTATTACTAATTTGTTTTAGATTTTCTTTTATAGTACAGTTGACACATTCTTTACTGGCTTAAAACAATGTTACTGATGGCAAGCTTGTTGTCTATTATCCCTTGAATTTTGCTGCATTGCCAAAGATTTTTATACTAAATGGGACAGCAGATCTTTGAAAATTTATTTTGTAAGATTTTTTTATTTACAATTTTAATTTCTTCCTCTTTTTTTATTCAATGCATGTAAAATAACAAGGAAACTTCAGCGTAATTAAAGATCTTTTATTTAGTAACTAGTCATCAGGAGGAGGTTGATTTGCCGTTTGTAGTCGACAAGAGAGTGTGATCGAATGCTCACAAAAATGGCGAAAAATCTCGAGCTCTGCTTCACTGACCAATCAGAGTATGAGAAAGTTGAAAGATCAACTTAAAAATGTGATGACTAAACAGGTTCTGTGGGAACGATTGATCTAGGCGACTGTTTGTTGCCGACAGGGTGTGGTTGAGATATTAAAGTACTAAGTGATATTAAGGATATATTAAAAAGATAAGTTATTAAGTTTAATTGGGGTACAAAATATAAGATTTTGAGGGGGTTAAATTATAATATGTCATACATATTTACTAAACATGCTTCTGATGTTATTCATGTTTAATCAAACTTGGTTACAACGACTTTGTTTACAAGGACAACTCGTTAAAACACCATAAACGTTTGGTCCCTCAAATTGCCTCTATAATTTCATTTTATTACTGATTAATAATATGAGTAAAGAATAGAATACATATTTTACATGATTTCCTATACACTTAAAATTTAACCTTGTTTATACTGTTACTCGTTTATAACGTCATAAACATCAAGGTCCCTTTAATGACTGCTATGACAAGGTTATACTAATATATTTTCTATCGAGGAAACATTAATAAAATGCTCTTTATATTTAGGTTATTTGTTCTGAGGGGCAAACCCAAAGAAGTCTTTCCTGACATAGTGAAACGATGGCAGGTCAAGTGCCTTACTTTCGAAAGCGACACCGAACCTTACGCAATTGAGAGGGACCGAGAAATCGAGAATCTCATGAAGGAACTGGGTGTTAAGGTCGTCACTCATGCAACAAATCTACTGTACAATCCTGAACAGTAAGAAACTAGTTAAAGTATTTTTGTTGTTTTCATGGAAGTGTATGTTTAGCATAACCCTGCGGCTGTCATTGTATGATAGATACTGCTGTGTGCAGGTAAACAGCAGTAACTACAATAATGAATTGGACCATTTATGCTCTGAAATAATTAGTCTTTCAGTATGTTTTCCTATAGAGGGTTTATTGTCACAAAACTTTCGCATGTGGCGCTGTTACTCGGAAGTCAGTCCAACCTACCTAGAAATATTCCGGTTCACGGGTTTGTTGATGTTTTGAGCAGCGCTAGCGCTTTGCGGTGCGTTTCGAGATTGTATAAAAATGAATAAACTATACAATATATTCAAGAAAACTAATGTACTGTATAATATATTGAAGAAAATGAATGTACTGTACAATGTATTTAAAAATAATGAATATTCATTAACTATTGTGTTGTACCAACCAATGTGCAACAGTTTGGGCAATGTTTTTAATGAACATGGTTCCATCCGATTCAATATGCTTCCAAGCATTGAATCGGATGCCTAGATTTAAAAATACTTTATGCAGCATCCGAGTTCGTAGTAATGTATTCAACATTTGATTTTAATGATCCAAGCTATTGTTGACTATTTTAAACATTGATTAGCATCAAGTAGAATTTAAAACACAAATGTAACCGACTTTACCATTAAATTAAAAATAATAAGAATCTTAGTTCTGATCGATAAATTTAATTTGTATTGTTTTGCTATTTTGTTTGTATTATTGCTTACACACACTTTGCTTACACACATCAACGTGCACTATATAGTACCTTAGGACTTTACCATTAAATTAAAAATAATAAGAATCTTAGTTCTGATCGATAAATTTAATTTGTATTGTTTTGCTATTTTGTTTGTATTATTGCTTACACACACTTTGCTTACACACATCAACGTGCACTATATAGTACCTTAGGACTTTACCATTAAATTAAAAATAATAAGAATCTTAGTTCTGATCGATAAATTTAATTTGTATTGGTTTGCTATTTTGTTTGTATTATTGCTTACACACACTTTGCTTACACACATCAACGTGCACTATATAGTACCTTAGGACTTTACCATTAAATTAAAAATAATAAGAATCTTAGTTCTGATCGATAAATTTAATTTGTATTGTTTTGCTATTTTGTTTGTATTATTGCTTACACACACTTTGCTTACACACATCAACGTGCACTATATAGTACCTTAGGACTTACCATTAAATTAAAAATAATAAGAATCTTAGTTCTGATCGATAAATTTAATTTGTATTGTTTTGCTATTTTGTTTGTATTATTGCTTACACACACTTTGCTTACACACATCAACGTACACTATATAGTACCTTAGGACTTAACCATTAAATTAAAAATAATAAGAATCTTAGTTCTGATCGATAAATTTAATTTGTATTGTTTTGCTATTTTGTTTGTATTATTGCTTACACACACTTTGCTTACACACATCAACGTACACTATATAGTACCTTAGGACTTAACCATTAAATTAAAAATAATAAGAATCTTAGTTCTGATCGATAAATTTAATTTGTATTGTTTTGCTATTTTGTTTGTATTATTGCTTACACACACTTTGCTTACACACATCAACGTACACTATATAGTACCTTAGGACTTAACCATTAAATTAAAATAATAAGAATCTTAGTTCTGATCGATAAATTTAATTGTATTTTTGCTATTTTGTTTGTATTTGTACACACTTTGCTTACACACATCAACGTGCACTATATAGTAATAATTAAATATATATAGTAATAAATGGTCAAAAACTTATTATTAGCATTTATTAGTTTGTATTATTAGCTATTAGCAGTATTATTAGCATTTATGAGTTTGTATTATTAGCAGTATTATTAGCATTTATTAGTTTTATATTAGCATTATAGTTGTATATTAGCATTTATTATTGTATTATACTATTACAGTATATAGATTAGTTTGTTATTAGCATATTATTAGCATTTTTAGTTGATAATAACAAAATTTTTTAACTAATCAAGAGTCTGTATAGATTTTGTATAATCTTTCTAAGTAAAGTTCAAAATATAATATTTTTTTATAGTAGTATAAATAATCTAGTATTTTTAAAAAAGTTTTTGAAGCAGTGTCTGTGAGATATTGGAATACATTCTTATGCATTTTTTTTTTGTTTCAGAATTATTGAATACAATGGGAAAGTGCCTTTGACATACCAATCATTTGTAAATACAGCAGAAAAAATTGGCCTACCGCCACAGCCATCTTCTTCTGTAGAAGCTTTGGAAAAATTAATGTCTGAAAAAAGTATATGCATTTTTCTTTTAAAATAAAAACTATTGAACATATTTGTAAAATTATTTGTATTGTGTAAAAATTGGTTATATATTATGTGGTATATGTAAAAATTATTTCATTAAGTTAAGTTTATCTTCCCTTCTAATGATCTGTCATCGAATTAAAGTCTTAAACTTGTTGTAAAATAGACGTATATATAAAGTACTAATAATAGCCCTTGTAGAAAAGTGTATTTTTTAAAATTGAAAATATCTTTTATAAAAAGGTTAGCGTCTGGGTATAAATGTTTTTTAGTGGTTTTTAATCCACTTTTAGCTCTAGAAATTGCGATTCTTAGGTCTTGCTTTATCAAACGCTTTAGAGCGATGCAAATCAAAATTTAAAGCAATACCCGGAAATTTTTGATATTTGTATGGGAAAACCTGGAAAAAGTCAGGGAAGTTTGAAATTATTTTTAGGAAGACACTCTGATGAAAGGTCCGCTGTTTGAAATATGATAGTTTCTTTTTAGTATGACATTGGGGCTGGGGAACCCTGTCGGTTAAGAAGTTCTCCTTGCATGTGAAAGGTCCTAGGTTCGAGTACGGTTATTGCCAAAATAACTGTTGACTTATAAACGGCCCGTGCAGGCAAAAGTGTCCGACAAATAATACCCCATGTCGAGGGATTGTATGTTAAATATGCTTCAAAGTCCCAACGCTGTGTACGATGTCGCCCCTTAATGTTTGCGTTGGGTGCCTAGTCAGGTGTCGGCTCTTCACTTGACTGTGGTTCTAAATTACGACCCCCATCGCCAATAGAGCTTGAGTAGTTCTAATGCGACGATAATTCAAACTAACCTAACCAGCTGTTGGTTATAAAAATTAAATGTTACTGTTTTATATCGTTTTTCAGAGTTAAACACTCCACCAATTGAAGACACTCATGACGTAGAATATGGAGTACCAACATTAGAAGAACTTGGTGTCAATGAATCTCAGTTAAATCCTTGCAAATATCCTGGTGGCGAGACTGAAGCTTTAAAAAGGCTTCAGAAATATCTGCCAAAAGAGGTTAATTTGCTTTTATTTAAATCTTAAGGGGGAATGGGTGCACTGGACTGGGGGTCTCCAAAGCAAAGTGCATCAGTGTTAATCCTATGGAGAAAAAAATATTTTCCCTGCCATATTTCTCCGGCTGTATTGAATATTTTTACAAGCGGATTTTTTTATGTGATAAATGTAGCTGACTTACAGGTCCCGACCTTCCCACTTTTTGAAATTGGTTCGAATATTTTTTAAAATTTTCCATAAATAATTTTACACAAAATATATATATACTGATTAACACTGAGTTTGGAGACCAGCGGTCCAGCGCGCCCATTCCCCCTTAAGGTCATTTGTCTACATACTTTTTCGTTTACCAAGCATTATATTTTTTGTGATTTAAAAAACATTTCAGCAATGAAAATGTTGTTTTGTTCTTAACCCTGTAGTGCATACTGTTGCCATGTGGTAATATATACTTTCATTCATTTTATGACCAGTGTTCAAAATTTGATAAAGAAATTTAGGAGCAATCTGTGCTACTAACTAGGTGCAAATGCACATTACCTAGTGGCCTTTTTTTAATTATTAAAAAAATATATTTAAATGTACGCGTGATACCCAAATGGGTGATTTTAAGATTGCAGGAGTTGCATGATTATCCGAGTTTCACAATTTTAAGATAACTGATGGAGCTCTAAAATTAAAGAAATCACAATTTGCAGTAGCCAGAGTTTTCGGATATTACGGGCGTCTAGTTTTTGAATGGCGGGAGTTTCAAAATTTGAGTTTCACAACAATTTGGGGATCTTGCAATGCCCACTATTTGTAGATTTTACAGTGTTCGCCAAACTATCAAAATTTATTGATCGGCAGAGACTGCCTAATTTTTAGCTTCCACACTACGTTTATAACGTAAAAAGTGGAAGGTATAATCGTTCAGTCCGTCCTTCCGTCACCCACTTTCATAGCCCAAACTACAAATGCTACGGACAAGTGTGATACGTCGAAAAATTCGGCGCATCAAAATTAGAATACATTAAAAATTTCAAAAAAGAATTTGAAGTACTTCAATTATTTAAAAAATTGCAAATTTAATGCTCATTTAAAAAGCATAGGAAGCCATTTTTATTAAAGTTAAATCGCCATTGCCATTCGCAACAATCGCTCGAGAAACTTTAATTCTTTTAGACAATAAATTAAAATAAATTTATTTTTGCGACATCAATCAGTTTGAAATGACGTCAAATATATTTCACTACGAGATTTTTTGTATGTTGATATGAAATATTTTTATTTTATTTAAAAGCGAGGAATATTACATATTTATTCTTTGAAATATAAATTAATTTCTGCAAACAAAAGTAATAATTATTGAATTTTCGAAATAAAATAAATGAAACTAGCCAAATTTAGCATGTAAATGTTTAATATAGAATTAATGCTGTGTTTGGCGCCTTTTTACCTGTTAAACAACTGTTGTGTGGAAGCATGTTAAGTGACAGATTCTGTTACAAACCTACTTGTTATGATTTTATGATCACAGCAATAGTTTGACAAATTGAGGATTGGTGAACATTTGTGATTTCAAGATTATTTTTGGCGAGATCGTTAAAAACCACGATAAAAAAAGCTAGCATTGGCGATTTTTAAAAAATAGTCACAGTAACTGTGACTAAACTTATTTTGTTGTTGCAAAATTGAAAGATTTGATCGCATTTTGTGACTAACGACCTTTACTTTTGAACTTTTAGCAATTTGTCATCTATTGGAAGGTGTATTGATGTTTTGGAATGAAAAAGAAATTATTTTATGTTGCCTACAATTAAAAGGTTACAATTCTCCAAAGTTAATGCATCATCCCCTATGGCGATGCCAATGTTTTAAAATTTTAAATAAGTAAGTTCCAGCGTAAAGAAACCTGGAGATCGTTGGCCATAAGGGAGGCTTGGCCCGCCTTTAAATTTCAGTATTTAAAAATATTTTAGCATTTTCTCAATAGATGGTACTCAAAGCTACTGTCAGCAGATAGACACCTTAGTTTCATTGAGCTACTTCTTAGGTTTGAGGAGAAAATAAAAAAAGTTTCTTATCCCAAAAAATATATAAACATTTGAGACATAATTTGTAAGATTTTTTCAGACAAACCAATTCAATTAAGTTAAAGTATGTGGTATTTTATAAATACTGTTATATTAAGGTTTTATTTAAGCTATAAAGTTTGTGCAGTGAAGTAGGCTACAAAGCACCACACCATGTGCCATTCTTTTCAAAATGTTTAGGTGGGGAGGCTTGGCCACTGTATGTAAGGGAGGTTTGGCCACTGGACCAAGGCTCCCTAAGTGAACTAGTTATGAAAATCTAAATAATGTTTATCAAATACACATTTAATAATAACGTATGATAATAACTTTATGAAGATAATAGATTGATTATCAATATTTGCACTTGTCTATTATAATAAAAAATGAAGTTTTGTGTGTTTGTGGGTATGTTCCATATAGACTCGTAAACTAGACATTTGTTTGACTCGTAACTTGGCACAAATGTGTAGTTCATACTTAGATTATGATTTTTGAACTTTCAGGTTTCAAAATGCTCTATTTTTAGAGAAAATTCAGATTTTCTGAAGAAACTACACCACTTTGGCTCAAATCCAAATTTTTTTTTTACTTTCCTGACTGAACGAGTAGCTTTGAAAGTGCGCTTTGATATTGACTTTTCCAGTTTGTGCCGTTAAGAAAAAAAATCAAACTAAGGCTTATGTCTTGTGCATTTTAATGTGTGTACAAACTGAATAAAATATATTTAACACAAATAAAAAAAATACTTGGTAACTTGGTATGGACAATTATGGAATTTTTATTTTTAATACAGATAAAATTCCATGAAAATGTATTACTCTGTTATTACTATTGTAAACATGATTACAATTATGTAATCCATAGTGTCAAAGTATAATATATATATTTTTACATTTAATGCTTACAAAATTTATTTGAAATATTTATTATTTTGCCTTTTAAAATTAGACATTTTTGATGGGCCAAGCCTCCCTTACCATGGGCCAAGCCTCCCTTAATAAGGGAGGCTTGACCAAGTTTCTTCTTTGAGTATTTCTCCAAGTTTCAATCTTTGAGTATTCTTTTTCAAACAATATGAATTCCATTCCAATGCCCTTATAAGTCAAATTTTCAACTTTAAATATTTTTTAAAAAATACGCAAAATGAAGTTTAATTTAAGTAAGTTTTCAGATTTGAGGTGGAAGAAAAAATTTTTTGAAAAAAAATTTCTTTTATATTACCCGAAAATAGATAAATGTGCCAATCAAACAACGCGTCGAAAAAATCTTGCTGGCAACCTCAAAATTTTTTTGTGTGGGAGTGGCTTCCGCTGCAAAGAAATGTTGCTTTTAACTATAGTACTGTTTGGAAATCACAATAAAGTTTATGAGTAAATCACACTCATGCAAATAGTTGCTGCCATCAAACTCTTTATGTTTTAAAGTTATTGAAACTTCCTTTTAGTATTTATAATCACCTAGCTAGATTATATATAATTATAATTGTATACATTGATTTATTGAGTGGTAATTGAAAGTGGTATAGTGTTACACACCCCTAGTATTTCTTTCTATGTATTATCTTACTATGGGACCTATCATTACCTGGACTTTTATTTTATTTCTAGGAGTATATTTGCAAGTTTGCTAAACCTGATACCTCACCCAACTCTATTGAACCAAGCACAACTGTGTTAAGTCCATATGTAAAGTTTGGATGTCTGTCAGCTAGATTATTTTATCATGAAATTAGGAAAGTTTATCTTAAAAGCAAAGTAAATATAAAATATAGTATTTGTTAATGTAGTTATTATTTTGATATAATTATTACATTTAAAAATTTTGTAGAACAAATATTGTTATAAGTAAAACACTATAACAAATAAAACTAATTTTGATAACTAGACTGAGTTTTCTAATTGTACATTAATGCTACAAAGTTGCAGGAGTTTAAAACTTGGAGTCATATTGGTATAAAAGTTTCACATTTCACTTTAATTTCATTTATTTATATTCTATTTAATAAGAACTAGTATTTGCATAAATCTAAGAGCAAATTTAATTCCAATGGGGAAAAAAGAGCACTGTAATGAATTCGGCAACTTATTGTATTAGGTATTTGACTATAGAATGAAACTAATTGATATTTCGTGGCAAATTTGAACAGAAGAAGTAAAAGAAATTTAGTTTTAGATGATATGCATTGATTGCACCTTTCCACATTGATAAAAAAATTGCATTATAATTAAATATACATTTGAAACAATGCATTTTTATTGAAGCCTAGGAGTTGGGTAACTTGCCACATTTGTTCCACCACTCAATTTTCATCAGCATCACATGAGAATCTATGTCAAAACACACAGACTTTATGCAATTTTTAAACTTTAAGGATAAAAATAATTTGTCTGATGGAGATCTGATAAAACGGAGCTTCGTTAAGAAAGAGAGACTACTGCATTGATCTAACGTTCTACTTACTCTTTGCTTGAATCTAGAAAATACTTAAATTTGAAGAGCATAGAGGACAAAGCACTTCATCTATCAAGGAAAGCTGTCCGTATTGAGGTTTTCTTGTCGAGAAGTGGCATTCGGAAACCGGTTTCTCTCTTGGTTCTTCTTCCGCAGTTCAAGTGTCAGACTAGAGTCTATTGTGAATCGTGATTATAGAGATAGTAAACCCGTGCTTCGCTTGATAAGAACCCAGGCAAAACTGGTTTCTTCACACCAGTTTAGGCAATGACTCGCTATCTTTGCCAAGCAGACCTCATGCAGACAGATTCCCAGTTGATGAAGGGGTTCTTCCCCTATATTCTTCATTTATGTACACCTTTAACCCTTATTCTCATAAAGTAGCATATATGCTACCTGGGGTTTCCCCCTACTTTCTGTTTGTTAAGTGACGTCAGCGAGTATGTTGCATTGTTATTTGTTAGAAGAACAGTATAGAAGCTTCGTTCAGAGTGAAAAAATGTACAAAGTTAAAATTATTTTTGTTTTAGAGGAAGGTAACTTGTTGTGTTGGTGCATCATGTCTCGTCGTCTGTACAAGGAAAGTTCATTGAATTATTTTTCATTTTAATTTTTTTTTTACTTTGAAAAATATTTTTCACATTTCTTATGTTCTGTAGTTTTAAAAAAAATTGCTTAAGTTGTTGGATTACCACTGTTTTGGGGAAAAATACAAGCTAAAAACTGAAGGTTGCATATATGCTACCTTTTATAAAACTCTAATTAATTACTGCACTAATTATTTTAGAAAGGTTATGACACTAAATAATCTTTATTTTAGCTGTAAAAAAACAGAAAAAAATTGAAAATTAAAAAAAATCAATGATCATGAGAATAAGGGTTAAGCGTAAATCCTTGAGACATAGTGTTTTTTCTTCTTCTTCATAAGCTCAACAGCCTTTTGCAGGCCAAGGCTGACTCGCTGATCCTCCTCCAGTTGGCCCTATTAGCCGCAATGGCTCTCCATCGGTTGACTCTTATTAGATTGAGGTCCCTTTCAACGTCATCTAACCATCATGTGGGTGGTCGTCCTCTACGTCTAGTACTTTCAATTTTGGAAAAAGTCACTTTTTTAATGGGGAAAATCATCGGGACATCTGTACAGGTGGCCCAGCCACCTAATTCGGGATGCTTTTATACAGTGGTTCCCAACCTTTTCTGGACCATCGCCTCATATTTTAGGTTGATTAACGTCCATCTTCCCCTTTAAATTTTCATGTTATGTCTAATCATAAATTGAGTTAAAGTGTAACTATAAAACTGTTTTATATCACTTACTACCGTTTATAAAAACAACCAAAGAAGCTTTATCCGGTCACTTAATAGAAAAACGGTCATAAAATAGAAAAAAAACATAAAACACATTTTTAATGAACAAAAGTGAAATAATTAACTAAGATATTTTTACTGGTTTCTAGAAAATTTAAGAGAGTTTAAAGTAAAAATTGGCTGGTTTGGTTATGGTTGGAGAATGGTTTTACTGTACAAAGGTACAACATTATTTTAATTTTCCCCTTTTGAATACTCATCACCCCTTGATCGCCCCTCAAGTATTTTTTGCCCCCTTGATAACACAAATCGACCACTTGGGGGCGATCGCCCCCAGGTTGGCAACCGCTGCTTTTATAGTTCTCACAATGTCGGTCCCGCCAAATTTGCCAAATTTTATGTAAATTTCATAGTTGCAAAGAATTCTCCACTCATTGTTCCCCTGAATAGTGTTTTTTGGTATGTGAAAATATTTTTTTCTTATATGAACACTTTTCAGAAAGGTTACACGAAACCTCCCGTTTCACTACATGGTCAGCTCTTCTGGAGAGAATTCTACTACACCGCTGGTTTTGCAACACCCAACTTTGACAAAATGGTGGGAAATGAAGTTTGTACTCAAATACCATGGATTGAGAATAAAGAATTCTTAGAAGCTTGGACACATGTAAGAGTTTATTTTTGCCATTTTAAAACATTTAATTTAAGCTTTTGATAATGAATGTTGTAATTTTTAGTTGAGCCATAAATTGTTTATAATTTTTCATTGATATTTACTTAATATTTGTTTGATTTATATTTTTTGGTACATGAATGTAGATATTGGAATATTTTATGTTGATAATGCAGGTGACGTAGCATAATTGAAGAGCTTAGGGGAAAACATGCTAAAATTAACAAAAAATAAAAACAAGAAAATGAGCTTTTAAGTTTTTCGTTTGCACTTCGTTTGCAAGATACGTTAAAATGGCACTTACAAAAGTAAAAGATATGCTTAACTAGTTACTTAAGTTTATAAAAAGGGGGAATCTTTATAAAGGAGACAAAAACACGTTCAATGAAAAAAAAAATCATAAATGTCACTTAGCACATTCTTCCTCTAAGCTCTTCAATTATAGGTTGCCTTTCTTTATTTTGATTATAACTTGAAATTCAAAAAGCAGAAATAGGGCGTAAAAGTCTTAATTAGAATCAAGCTGACTTGATTTAACACTAATGGATTAAATAAATGTAAGTTTCTTCAAAGAAGTTTCACTTCAATCTTATAAGCATGTAGTAAAACTTGCCCATCTATCATAATAAATATAATTTTCCCCCAATGAAATTTCAGGCTAGAACTGGATATCCCTTCATCGACGCCATCATGACACAATTAAGAAACGAAGGCTGGATACATCACTTGGCTCGGCATGCAGTGGCCTGCTTTCTGACCAGAGGAGATTTGTGGGTATCTTGGGAGCACGGACAGAAGGTGGGGATTAAGATTTTCTTGCTAAAAAAAAGTGACAATTAGGAACTATATAAAGTTTCTCCATGTATTTTTAATCAAAACAAGGGGATGCGTCAATGCTAAGCTCCCATTCACTACCTTAACCCATTCATTATTGTGATAATTTTGATGCAGAGTTGTATGCAATCTGTATGGCTCTTAGGGCAATTGAAAACATTGATAAAGAAAAAGTTGTTCTGTTTGTGGATTTTAGGGCCGCCATTCATACAATAACAAATTATTCTAGAGTTCTTACTTCCCTTGAATTTGAGTGTAAAATACGAATTAGCTCCTTGATTGAATTAGGGAAGGATATCACTCTCCAATGGATCCCTAGCCACTGTGATGTGCCTGGCAATGAGCATGCAGACAAACTTGCTAAAGAAGGCTGTTCTCTTGACCAACCCATAACGTGCTCCTCTACGAAACATTAAGCGGACCATTCGAGAACACGTTCATAAATCTAGACTTTGCAACTACAGGGATATTGCCTCCGGGAGGAAATGGTCTTCCTTCCTGGATAGGGGAATATGTACCTCCTTGCCCAGAGCTCTTTTTCGACTTGAGACTGGACATGATTATCTTCAGGCTCACCTGTGCAGGGTTGGCCTTGCGGACTCCCCGGATTGTGTTTTTTGCGCTTCCGCTCCTATGCTTGGTGAACATCTTCTCTCCTGTCCTGCCTTGCAGGATGTTGGTTCTTCGGATACTTTTGTGACTCTCCCACCTTCTGGGGCTATTTCTCATCTGTATTGGATTGCAAGGCGTCGTATGCTCGAGAGAGTTTAGACGGGCATAATAAAAAAAAAAAAAAACCTTATACCCCTATTGAAAGCGTTTCAGAAGAGTCGCATGCTTTAGGGCTATGATTCTTGGCATTGATCCAAGAGTATCACCTGCTGGTTGTCAAAGCTCGTCAGATTTCGCCCTTTTGGGTGCTGTTATTTGAATAAAATTTTTTTTATGCATATTTCTAAATAGGGATGCACCGAATATTCGGTTACTATTCAGTATTCGGCCACTTTAGCCGAATATTCGGTTTGGCCGAATACCATAACTATTCGTCCGAATAGTGAAACTAAAATTTCAAAATTTCTTCAAGTTATCATCTTATAAAACATTGAAAAATTCCCAAACAGGACTTGTTTTCTTTTATAATAGACTCAAATTCTTAAGTTTTAGTTATTTATAATGTTAAATCAAGCTTTACTCAAGTAATATTAAATAAACATGTTTCTTTAAGTTAACAGTTACAATGAGTAGGCTTTAAAAAAACCAATTTTTTCACTAAAGGGAAAAAAAATAATTGTATAATAATATTGTAAGCCATGGTTTTATTATTTTTTCTGATTTTCATTCTACACCGGATCGACCTACTTCTGTTTTTGTTTTCATACTTCCGTTTTCGTGTTGTGATTTTACCAATTTACACTTCTAAAAGACTTGTTTCAATAACAAACGAGTACTACTTCATTCTGTGTTGCTTCAATTAAATATTTAATAGCTATATTGTATTAAAATTATTGTGTGATTGTGTACTTATATGTTTAAGTTTAATTGAAATTGATGAAAAATAAATACAACATACTTAGATCCGACAAAAAATAAAAATTGGTTTAGGTAGGCTGAATATTCGGCTTAGACTTTAGACGAATATTCGGTATTCGGCCAAATTGGTATTCGGTGCATCTCTATTTCTAAATAAGTTTAAAAAATTCATTGTGATAGATTCAATCTACTTGTTTTAACAGTTTATACATATATTTTTTATCTTATCCCTTTAGTTAACAATTAATAGTTATTTGTGCAATAATTGCGTTAAGAAAAACTTTATTTTAAACGAGGGAATTATGTATATTTTTGATTGGTGCTGTCCTTGCAAATAATAACTAATTTAATTGTCTAATTAACTAATTTAATTGTCTAATTAACTAAATTTCTTCTTTTTTACAAATTCTCTGGTTTATTTATTTGAAAGAACAACAAAGTTGAAAAGTTGTAGGAGATTTCTGTGCGTCTATCCATACCCCATTTCAAATTTTTAAACTGCTTATTTGTAATACAATTTTGAAAACTAAACATGTAACAAAAAATAAAAGTGTTTATATATGGTTTTCTGCTATTTAATTTTTTAAAAAGTTTTATTTTATTATATTTGCCGTAAAATATTTTTTTCTAAGCCTCCAATGATTGTATTTATACATTTCCCCAACATTGTCTCACAATTTTTCTCCCCAGCCATTTTAAGAGATCATAATCTTCTTAAAATTGTATTTTTCGATCTGCTTTGAACAATTGGTTTTACTGTAACTTAAGGGGACAGGGAACATAACGACGCTTCAAAATATCAAATTTTCATATTAACTTTCAATCACTAAAATGAATATTTACGAAAATTTTTATATAATACGCATCTGCATATGGGATTGGAGTTTACAAATTTGGTAGTTAATTTCAATATAACTTTGTTTTCAGCTTTTTATGTTGAAACACTGATTTTTAGCTTTTAGGTACAGTTTCCAGCACAACTATTGTGTGTATCTGAAAATATTTATTTATAGAAATAAAAAAATGTCCATTCAACGCAATGTACCTCAAGTTTGACGATAAAACATTCATAATTTTAAGTTATTAACCTAAATAGAAATTTTGCGAATTTCTTAAATTAGAAAAATCGTCTTAATTTTACTCGCATAATATTTTTTGGGAATATTTTTGGTTCACTGTGCTAAATAGACACGTATACGACATCACAGAAAATTTCAACTCTTCTAGTAAAATAGAAAAAGAGAAAAGTGTACCTTAAGGCTTAAAATTAGTGTTTTGGAATAATGACATTTAAAGCTGGCAACAAAGTTATATTGAAATTAACTACCAAATTTGTAAATTCCGGCCGCATATTCAAATGTGCATCATAAAAGTTATTTTCGTAAAGGCACGATTCAGTAACTAAAGTTTAAATGAAAATTCAATATTTTGAATGATCGTTTTGTTCCATGTTACCTTGATAAATAACAGTTTTAAGTATAATAATAACATAGTAGACCTTAATATTTTCCTATTGGTAGCTAATTGTGTTGTATTCAGTATTTGAAAATCACTTATGTCTTAAATTTTCTAATTAGGTGTTTGAAGAGTTGTTACTTGATGCTGATTGGAGTTTAAATGCGGGCAACTGGATGTGGCTTTCTGCAAGTGCCTTTTTCCACCAGTACTACCGTGTTTATAGTCCTATTGCATTTGGCAAAAAGACGGATAAAAATGGCGACTTTATAAGGTATTTTTACTTATGGAGTTATTACTTTCAATTATCTAATCTGAAATGTAAGGTAATGCAAGTATTGAGTTTGTGAGAGATTTTGTGTTTTCTACGCGTTTTGGAGGGTGCTGATTTTAAAAAAGGCAAAAAGACGGATAAAAATGGGGACTTTATAAGGTATTTTTACTTGTGCAGTTATTACTTTCAATTATCTAATCTGAATTGTAAGGTAACGCAAGTATTAAGTTTGTGAGAGATTTTATATTTTCTACGCATTTAGGAGGGCGCTGATTTTAAAAAAGTGTTTTTTTCGACACTTGTCCGTCTGTGTCTGTCTAAAAAAACTCTACAACTTATAGTAAAAAAGAGCTAGGGACTTCAAATTGGTGCACCAAGTTCACAGTACTTGGCAGACGTTATGTTTTTCAGAAAATCGTGCATGCATAACGGTAACTGTCAGAACTTTTTGGGTTTTAAAGTTATTGAACTGTCCTTATAGTGTACATAATTACCTTTAAATGTATGGATTTGATTGAGTGATAATTGAAAGTCATGTAGTCCTACACACCCTTACTTTTTTTATAATATTAGAAATTTTTGCAAAACTTTAAATTTTGGTAAGTGAAATTTTCAGCAACACAATTCCTTTTTATCTGAGAATTAATATTATACTTGATTTACCTTTTTAAGTGTCGAAAAGGCATTTTTAAGATAATGTTTGTTTAATTTTAGAAAGTATGTTCCTGTTTTGAAACGGTTTCCGCCGGAATATATCTATGAACCCTGGAAAGCTCCTAGAAAGGTATTTAATCTGTTATTATTATTTTTTTTACCAAAATATATTTCATATTGATGGTTACCATCCTGAAAGATATTTAATGTATTTATATGTTTGTAAATTAATCTGATAATTTTTAGACTTGTAAATTATGAAAGTCGCTTTCAACGTGGCCATAGTACAACTTTTCCAATTTATTTAAATTTCACTATAACTGAAATGTTAAGTCTGATATTTTGTAATTTAGTACAGAAAAGCATTTTGTCATATGTTAGAGAACGGGAACAATACTGTCTTTTAGCCAAGGTACTGAATGGATGCAATTACAAAATTATATTATTTAGTTATTTTGTAATATGTTTTCTTCAATCAAGATGCACACATACGTGGACCTTTGTAAAATTCACTTTACTACTACATTAAAAAAAGTTCTTCATACTTACTTTTCTATTATGAACTAGAAGGTTCAAGCTTTCCAAAAACACTGATACTGAAGCAGCTGATGTAATAATTGTATAAAAACAAGTAGGTTTGTAACATAATCTGTCACTTAACCCGCTTCCACACAACAGTTGTGTTTAACAGGTAACAAGGCGACAAACACAGCATTGATATTCTATATGAAACATTTACATGCTAAATTTGGCTAGTTTCATTTATTTTATTTCGGAAATTCGATAATTATTACTTATCGTTTGCAAAAATTAATTTATATTTCAAAGAATAAATAGGTAATATTCCTCGTCATATCAACAACATTCATTTTATATCAACATACAAAGGATCTCGTAGTGAAATATATTTGATGTCATTTCAAACTGATCAATGTCGTAAAAATAAATTTATTTTAATTTATTGTCTAAAAGAATTAAAGTTTCTCGAGCGATTGTTGTAAATGGCAATAGTGATTTATTTATAATAAAAATGGCTTCCTATGCTTTTTAAATAGGCATTAAATTTTGTAGTTTTTTTTTTAAATAATTGGCGTACTGGAAATTCTTTTCTGAAACTTTCAATGCATTATAATTTTGATGCGCTGAATTTTTTGACGTATCACACTTGTCCGTAGCATTTGTAGTTTGGGCTATGAAAAGGGGTGACGGACAGACAGACGGACTGAAAGATTATAATACCTTCCACTTTTTACGTTATAAACGTAGTGTGGAAGCTAAAAATGTTGTAGCAAGAGGATCAAGCAGAATTCTGAGGTTTTTAATTTTTTTTCAGTGTTAACTTTTAAGACATTTTGCATTAAAACTATTACTACAATGGGACTATTGATTACAAAAAAACTTATTGGGATTGTTTGTTTATTCATAGCACACAAAAAATGGTTTTTCCACCGCTCAAAACCCCAAATTGCACTAAATTCACATGCTCCTCAGCAAATGTTAAAGTTTATTTTTTTTTAAATTACTTACTACACCTACTTCTAAATATACAGGGTGTCCGTAAAAGAATGTCTGATTTTTAATGGTATATTACAGGAGTTTATTTTATACTAAATATAACAAATCATACATGACATTAAAGGAAAACTAACCTAGTTTTTCCTATAAGTGCTCAATGTGTGCCCCTTTAGTGATACGGCACACATCCAAAGGAAAATGCAATTTTTCCCATACTGTCTGCAGCAAGTCCGGAGTAATGGAAGCAACAGCCTGTGCAATTCTACCTTTCAAGGTTGGTAAATCGTGGGGTAGGGGTGGAACGTAGACCCGATCTTTTACGAACCCAAGGAAGAAATCACAAGGCGTGATGTCAGGTGAATGAGGTGGACTCAGACACTCTTTTACGGACACCCTGTATAGTTGTTTTAAATAAATTTTATATAAAGACATTATATGTGTAGGATTTTTTTCGGGAAGTGAAGAGGTTAAAATAAAGTGAATATAAATTTCAGCTCCAAGAGCAGCTTGGTTGTGTGATAGGCAAAGATTATCCAAACCGTATTGTGGACCATGATAAAGTGAGGGTTGAAAACTTGCGTCGCATGGATGCTGCTTACAAGGCAAAGAAAGATGCAAAAGGTAATATATAAATTTTAACCACTTAAGTGAACACAGGCCTGGATAGCCTGGTTGGTAGAGTGTCGAACTTGTATCCCTCAGGTTGTGAGTTCGAGTTCTGCCGGCTGAATCAGGTAGCAATGAACTCTTTGGTGCCTTCTCATGTACAGTAATGGTGACGGGGGCACATTCGAGTCTGTCAGGGTTAGTTTTTAGTTTTAGTTTGAATCATCATCACACTAGAGCTACACGAGGGCTATTGGTGACGGGCGTCGTATTTTAGAGCCACATTCAAGTGACGAGCCGACACCTGAGTAGGCACCCAACGCAACCGTTAAAGGTGACTTCGCATGCAGCGTTAGGACTTTGAAGGATATTTAACATGCACTCTCTCTACACGGGGTATTATTCGTTGGACATTTTTGGCTGCACAGGCTGTTTATAGGCCGGCAGTTATTCTGGCGATGCCCGGACCCGAACCTGGGACCATCCACATGTCCCCCCCCCCTGTCAGGGTTAATAAGTCCTCCACATTTCCATACCAAATCAATGCCTCTGGGGGCAACAATCCAATTCTGTCTAAAAAAATACCGAGTTTTAAGAAAACATAACTTGTTTAGTAAAGTCTTTACTAAAATTGATAATTTTTGTCTCTATAAATTTTACAATTTTTTTAAACAGTATTGGTGCGGATCTTGATGTTTTTAAAACGTCTTTAAAAGTTTTTAAATCTAAATGTTCTATTCTTTTACATTGTTAGTGTTTCTTTGCCACTTTAAAGTGTTTTTGTCTGTCTGTTCTGCAACACTATAGTTGGTTCCTTGATCTGCTGTGCATGCCTTTCTAATAAATAAATAAAATTAGTAGGATCCACTTAAGGTCGGCAGTGCTGCTCTCTATCGTGTTTCTTACAAACAAGTTAACCTGAGTAGCAGACCCAAACGAGAGAGCGTGGTGGTAGTGCTGCCCTCCAACATGCCAAATGAGGTAGCAACGAACTGTTTGGTGTTGAGAGCTACTCCTACCTTAGGGATTTTTTGGGGTTGGTACAAAATGCTCTTAAGGGGGAATGGGCGCGCTGGACCGCGGGTCTCCAAACTCAAGTGCCTCAGTGTTAATCCAATGGGAAAAAAACTATTTTCTCTGCCACATTTCTCCGGCTGTATTGAATATTTTTACAAACGTTTTTTTTTTAAATAATAAATGTAGGTATGACTTATGACTTGAGTGGGGTGGCCCGTCAGGGCCAAGCACCGCGACAACTGGTCTATTGTACTAACCCCATCGTTTAACCTTGAAGCAGGCCGATTGCTGAAATAAACTTCAGAATATCCCTGATTGATAAGTTATCAACCTCCCAGGCATCGATACAATGGTACCCAAGATACTCAAATCTTTGTGCAGAGTAGTTGTCACATTCGCAGAGAACGTGAAACGAACTTTCCTCAACCTGTTGACAAGCCCTACAAAGAGGGTCATCTTTCACACCCATTATACTCAGATGTCTATTGAGAGCACAGTGACCTGTTAATAAACCAATAGCTGCACGAATCTCTTTCCTGCTAAGGCTAAGTAACTCCTTGGCTCTCCGCCATGGAGCACTCTGATTAAGCTCCCTAGCCTGCCTTTGATCGGCTGCCATTTGCCAATTTGTAAAATTATAGGCCTGGAACAGCCGTCTAATGGTCTTTCTAACAGAATTATGTGGAAGACCTAGCACGGGCTCAGGCCCTATGAAAGTGGTCTTAGATCCCGCTTTTGCCAAAATATCAGCCGTTTCGTTTCCTTCAATCCCTCTGTGCCCGGGTACCCAAAATAAGGACACTTTATTAAGGCGAGCCAAACTTAAGAGGGACAGGTGACATTCCCATACAATGGTAGAAGAGAAACATTGTTTGGACAGTGCAAGCAATGCTGCCTGACTGTCTGAAAAGATCCTAATCTTTTGGTCCCTAACATTCCTGTCAAGACAGTTGTGTGCACAGGCTAGAATAGCGACAATTTCAGCCTGGTACACTGTGGCAAGGTTCCCAAGAGAGAAAGAAATCTTTGTGTTATTAGAGACACAATAGGCCCCAGCGCCTGTTCCTGAGGACGTTTTAGACCCGTCTGTGAACCAGACCTCATTAGCACTCTTAGTGTTAATCTGGCAGCTATCCCATTCCGTACGTGTGGGAATATGTATGGAATAGCTGTCCGCAAAACTGTATCGCTTAAGAATCCAGTCCTTGTTTGCATTAAGGCAAAGATGCCCTTGAACATGAGTTCCAAGGTTTTTAAAAGTAGTTGTTTCATTGGCAGTCTTCCAGTCACCAGTAAGTTTAAGCCTATCAGCACACAAGACTGCCTCCATTTCGACTTTCTTTGGAAGGGGTAACAAATCAAGTAGAATCTCCATGCTTTCAGATGGTGTGGTTCTAATTGCCCCTGTAATGGCAATTGTGGCCATTCTTTGGAGACTGGTAAGTTGCATTCTAACAGTGTTATTAAGAGTTTTACCCCACTAGACAATGGCCCCATACGAGACACTGGGACATACAATCGCGGTGTATATCCAGTACATTACTTTAGGAGATAATCCCCATGTTTTCCCAATAGCCCTTCTACATGCCCAAAAGACCCTTTATGCCTTATTGATGCAGTGTTGAAGGTGGCTTGAAAAAGTAAGCGTTTTATCAAAGATAACTCCAAGATATTTTACCTCGTCTACAAGAGTAAGGCTTTTTCCGAAGAACTTTAGAGCATTAATGTTATTGATTTTATTAGCTCTCATTCTAGTGAAGGGAACCAGGTGGGTCTTATCAGGATTTACTGTCAACGCAACAGTATTACACCATCCCTCTACCTTTTTAGGGCACTTCCCATAAGATCACCGACTGTGTATGGGAACTTCCCTCTTACGACAATGGTGATGTCATCAGCATAGCCAATGCAGTGAATGCCCATGGTGTTAACTTTGCAAAGAAGTTCATCAACAACAAGGCACCAAAGAAGCGGGGAAAGTACACCCCCCTGTGGACAGCCCTTACAGCTATCAACTCTGACCACAGCACCTAGAAAGCTGGATGTAACAATTCTAGTTTTAAGCAGATTTTCCACCCAAGAGCAGACAATCCCATTTGTTCCAACTCTATGCAAGGCTCTTACAATGGCTTCAGTTGGAACTCTGTCAAAAGCCCCTTCTATATCAAGGAACGTAGCCAAGGCCAGTTCCTTTTGGTTGACTGCCCTATCAAGAACCGTAAATAGGTCGTACAGAGCTGTTTCAGTTGACTTACCAGGTTGATAAGCATATTGAAATGTAGGTAACTTACAGGTCTCTATCTTCCCGCTTTTTGAAATTGCTTCGAATATTTTGTTTAAAATTATTCATCGAAAATTATAAAAAAATATTCGAGCCAATTTCAAAAAGTGGGAAGGTCGGGACCTGTAAGTCAGCTACATTTATCACATAAAAAAATCCGCTTGTAAAAATATTCAAAACAGCCGGAGAAATGTAGCAGATAAAATATTTTTTTCTTTGTAGGATTAACACTGATGCACTTTATTTTGGAGACCCCCGGTCCAGCGCGCCCATTCCCCCTTAAGCATAGGTGCCTTAACCCCATAATACCCTTTATACAGACAGAGTGAACAGAAGTTTGTATTTTGGACAGAAGAGCTTAGTAGAAAAACGTGACACTTTGAGGGTTTTGTGTCAACTATGGACATGTTATTCCCACCATTTTTGAAAAAAACTTCAAATTTGTATGAACTTTAAGTTTGGTATATTTTTTTACCATATGTAAGCACCGTTTTGACGGATCTAATTGCAAACTTAAAAACTAAGCTACTTTTCTCATTTTTGGTCATAGTGTTTGTTCCACTAAGCTCTTCCTCTATTTGCCCAATGCTAAATTTAAATTGTAAGGTAAATAATTAAGGCAGAGTGAAATTCATCATATTAAGTTGACTTTTCTCTAGCAAAAGCTTTTCTCTAGCTCTCAGAGCAAATGCAGTAGTTCCATATTAGTATTATTACCAAATGTTAGGTTATTGTTTTTCTAATAGGTGTCTTTAGTTATTATATGTTGTTAAATATAAATTCTCGGAGCATTACCTTGGCTAATCTTATCCTATTTTTAAAGGTACCAGTTCATCTCCGAAAACTCCATCTCCAAAGAAATCAACCCCCAAAGGAAAGCGAAGTTTAGAAACAAAGAAAGATTCTAAAATAACAAAGTTTCTCAAATCGAAATAAAAAAAAATCTATATTCTCAAAAAATTGTTTCATACCAGGATGATTTTGAATTGTTGTTGTTGTTAACCGAGTGTTCATTTTTATATGCTGTTAGTTCTCTGTATGTGATATATTTTATCTTAAAAATAAAGACTATTTCTTAGAATGTATTACTAAACAAGTAGGTTTGTAACAGAATCTGTCACTTAAACCGCTTCCACACAACAGTTATGTTTAACAGGTAAAAAGGCGGCAAACACAGCATTGATATTTTATATTAAACAATTACATGCTAAATTTGGATATTTTCATTTATTTTATTTCGAAAATTCAATAATTATTCCTTACCGTTTGCAAAAAATTAATTTATATTTCAAAGAATAAATATGTAATATTCCTCGCTTTTAAATAGAATTAAAACATTTCATATCAACATACAAAGAATCTCATTGTGAAATATATTTGACGTCATTTCAAACTGATTGATGTCGCAAAAATAAATTTATTTTAATTTATTGTCTAAAAGAAATAAAGTTTCTCGAGCGATTGTTGCGAATGGCAATGGTGATTAAATTCTACTAAAAATGGCTTCCTATGCTTTTTAAATGAGCATTAAATTTTTCAGTTTTTTAAATAATTGAAGTACTTTGAATTAAAATTCTTTTCTGAAATTTTCAATGTATTCTAATTTTGATGCGCTGAATTTTTCGACGTATCACACTTGTCCGTAGCATTTGTAGTTGGACTATGAAAGTGGGTGACGGACTGAACGATTATAATACCTTCCACTTTTTAAGCTATAAACGTAGTGTGGAAGCTAAAAATCTAATTTAGTATTAAAACAATTGTAACAGAAGTAGTTAATAGACACTTTCTTGAACTCTATAATAGTAAATGTTTTAAATTAGTCATATTAATATTACCTTTGTACATTGGTAATATTTTTAGGTTATACATCATTTGTTTTATTTATATTCTAATACCTTTTAATGAATATTACATTTTCAAAGTATTAAATTAAAACTTAACACTAAGTTTTTAATGCAAAGTTAAAAAAAAAAAAGATGTGAAATAAAAATCGACATTTTGTAACTACAATTTCACCTTTATTTTTTTTATCAATTACAAATGTGTATAATTATATATATTTTATAAAATAAAACAATTACATTTCACAAGTGTCAATACAAAAACTCTAAAAGCACACAATTTTAGATACACATTTTCTTTTATAGCATACAAATATAAATTTTGAAAAAACTAACTTTGCAACCAAAATGAAACAATAAAAATATTTTGCGTCATTTTCATAGTCTTGTTTTATGACTGATTTTAAAAGCAACTCTGAAAAATACCTAACAGAATTAGTACTTAAAAATGACAAATACAGCTATAATTATAATTACATAAGAAAATTAATATCCAATTCTACACAAGTACTTTTATTCATATTTTAAAAATTATTTTCAATTAAAATAGGTGTTTAAACTCAGAGACGAATTTTGTTTAACTAGTAAATGTTAAAAAGCACTGTATATCTAAAATACAATTCACACACAGATATTTGTACAGAAATATACCATAAGTTCCCATTTCTAAAGTGTCACACAAATACCTTGTTTCGACTGGATACAACAAACATTCTGCAACTGATAAAGGTTATTAACTTGTTTTTAATTTAAATAATTTTTAAAAGATATAGCGTGGTGCGATATACAGTCCCTGGACAAATTATTAGACGCACTGTATTTTTTTTAGTAATTTTATGTTTCTTAAGAGTTTTTATGCAATAATGGTATGTATATTTAAACTGCAATATTATTGATTTTTATTTAAAAGAATTTTTGTCGACTACATATTTGTATTTATTTTAAGATAATTATGATTAAGATTAATTTATATTAATTATTTATTAAGATTATTTATGTGTGGAATCATCATCCTCAAATGCAGGAGTCAGTACAGACTTACATTGATAGCATACCGCGCAGAATTAAAGCTTTGATAGCGGCTAAAGGTTAGGTGGCTCAACTAAATATTGACTTTTATTAACATTAATTTCACTTTTCTTTAAAAATGCTTTTCTAAATTAATGCTGTTTTATGTGTGTCAAATAAATCGGTAATTGATTGGTTAATATAAAAAAAATCAATTTAAAATAATAAAACGGTACAATATCACCCGGTAATTAATATTTTACATGAAATCTTGCAGTGCGTCTAATAATTTGTCCAGGGACTGTATTGTCAAATACTACTACTGTTAATTTATACAAAATTAAATACTAAACAGACTCGACAAAAGTTTTCTTTGAGTATAAATTTAAATCATAAAAAAAACTTCAGAAACAGGAACTTTTAAGCTACTTTATATTTATTTTGCTATAGTACATTATTGCTAAGTAATACTCTAACACTCCTATATAAGGTAAAGTCACCAAATATCGACTTGTACTATTAAGCATAGAATAGTCATAACGTAATATTGGCGAACCTTTCCTTTCACTCCCAAAGGCGATGTAGTGCCCTCCAGGCCAATAGGGAGAACAGCTATTAAATATAATGGCTGGTCTTGTTTTGGCGATTTGTGCTATGCAGCCAAGCAATGAAAATGCCCAAATGTGGTAAACATTCCACTTCATAATTCCTACAACATGAAAGATATTAACAGGGTTTGTACTCTATGATAGTGAAATTCAGGAGTTTTTCAGGAGTGCAGCGATGTAAATTCAGGAGGTACAGCGAAATAAATTTGAATATGTGTGTTTATTATTGTATTGGTCTAGTGACTTTGACCAAGAATGAAGGAAACAAGGGGTGTAAATGTTGTGGAAAATTTGAGGCTTCGGTGTAAATTAAATAAAAAAAATGTGTAAATTAAAAGCCAACCCCCTTTTTTGGTGATTTTTTAAATTTTCGTGACCTTTATTTTAATTTCATGACTTTTTTGACCGGTAGACGTCCTGATAAAGTACGAGAGAAAACCGACTGAGAAAGAGAAAAATGATTCATGTCGTAAATTTTTTCACGAGAGGGGGGAAAATATCAGGAGATACACAAATTTCAGGAGTTATAAGGGCCCTTAAAAAATAAAAATGAAATTCAGGAATTTCAGGAGGCATACGAACCCTGGATATAGCAAACCTACGAACACTACAATAACTTTCCAAACTTGAAAATGAACAAACCGGCCATTATATCATAGTTGTACCCAATAGGAATTTGCTGTCCGTTCGCCAAACTAGTGACCTTGGTGAATACAGATACAAGGTTGTCATGACTCTACCTTAGTACAGCCAATATCAAGGGACTCTAATACAAGGCAATTCAGGTTGGGCTTTGCGTGTAAGGCTACATTGGGACATTATTATACCCTACTTGGAAAGGGTAGTACATTCGTACTTTGTACACAAAGTGGTACTAGTACTATTATTATAATACAATTTTTTTTATAAAGATTTTACAGTAGAAATTTTTATTGTATCAAAAATTTGGTAAGTGATATTTTGTTTTATTGAGCATATTTATTCATAAAAACCATACTTGTAATGATTAAAGGAAAAAGTATGATAACCTACTTTGAAAAAGGTATATTCGAATTATGTATACAAAGGAGAACTAGTACTATTATTGTAATACAACCTTTTTATAAAAAATTTACGGTAGAAATTTTTAGTGTATCAAAACATTTGGTAAGTGATATTTAGTTTTATTGAGCACATTTATTCATAATAAAACCATACTTGCAACAATTAAAAATTATTTAAGGAGATAATTATTATTTTAAGCCCTACTTTGAAAGTATTGTACCCTTCTGTTACATATATTCGAATTATGTATCTAAAGTTGTACTAGAACTTTTTATGCAACAGTGCTTAAAAAAATTTCAGTAGAACTTTATATTGTATAAAATTTTTTTTAGGTTATACTCAGTTTTAATGAGCACATTTATTCATAAAACCACCATAACTCCACTTGCTAAAAACCGATTTTCTTTACTTTCACAATATTACATATTTCATAATTTAAAAAGTAGAAAGTTACATAAAATAGTTTCATGTTTAGCATATTCAAGAACTAGTTAAAATAGTGGCATCTGTAGCGTATCTTATACTTCAGTAGATTTAAGAAAGAAAAATACTTACACAAAACAAATTTCTTAAAAAATTTGTTGCAAAATAAAATTTCTTTAACTAAGAGTTTGATTTAATAGAGAACTCTATAGTTTGTAGCATGGTTTTTAGTATTTTCTATAATGATATGTTATGTTGTAAAGTTTTCAGTTTACCCAATTTAAATGCTAAGTAAATTTGTTGCTAATTATTAATTACTTATTAAGCCAAAAGCAATTGCTTAAAATTGGTTGATAATAATAGTACACATTTCAGATAGTTTTAGTTGGTATTATATCATACAAATTACATGGTAAACTCACAAAAATACCAAGACATATTTCTGCTGACGAATATATATATATATATATTTGTTAATTTTTATGTATAAAATACATATATTGTTAAAACTTGCATAGGTAATGAAATTTAGCTGCACCTTTTGAATTTGCAATACATTGCTGACACAAATTAGTCACAAACATGTTTTATACACAATTCTCAAACCTTACAATTTGTAAATAGTACATATGTTTTACAAAATGTAAATTGTGACCTAGTAAATTTTCAGAAAGATTTGGAAGTATACCAAACAGTTTGACTTGCCCTAAAATGCAATTTGAACTAAAAATAGAATTTTTATATGTAAAAAAAATACTGCATACTTAAGTAGTTTTATTTATTGTTAATGAAAAACAAAGTTTTATTTAAAATTTAGCAAAATTAAAAAGATTATTTTGGAGCATGGCAGGAAACTTCAGGTTTATATTTTTGGGCAGAAGATTAAAAAAAATTTAAAAAAAAAAATGATATTGACAAATTTTAATTATACATTCTTAAATTAAAAAAAAAAGAGTACTTGTGTATTGTACTTCAACCTTCCAACACTTTCCAAATTCTTTATTCCTAGTTTTTAGGTTTTACAATAGTTTTCTATGAAAAAAATTATATAAATTATATTAAATTTGTGTTTTTAAGTTTGATTATTATTATATTTTATTAATTGATATGTATTTATTATAAATTATACTTACATATTGTGTTTGGCAAAAATTTTCAACAGGATAACAACACAAGTACCAAAACAAGAAAAAGTATGGCAACTAACTACATTACACTAATTATACAATAGTATGAAAAATTTTTTATGTGGACAAACATTTACACACATAAGATAATATACAGATTTTTAACATTTATGTACGAACACAAGTAACGTAAATCAAATACAAATTCTAAAATTATTTATATTATATATGTGTCAAATATCAGACTTTTAATTAATGGAAACATACTAAAGCTCTTGCATAAAATATATACAAACAAGTGAAGTAAATAACAGTGAGGTATTCTAACACAATGTTGAATGAAATTCAAGCAAACTAAACTATTTGTAAGCATATAATATATTCGTAAAGTGGCAAAAAGGATGTTATCGAATGACAGTCCCATGTTCAAGGAAATATTTCTTTAAATTTTGTTAAAAAATAATCTACATAGTACTTTATTTTAATAGAAATAAAAAATTCTATTATAGATTTAATGTCACGTGTTAAATGTATTCAGACTATTGAAATTCTACCAGTTCACTGTTATACTGTGCAGTGGTAGAGAAATTTAAGTAGAATTTTCATAAAAAATAATCATAAAAAACAACCCAAGATAATAAATCAAAACAAGTAGGTTTGTAACAGAATCTGTCACTTAACTCGCTTCCACACAACAGTTGTATTTAACAGGTAAAAAGGCGCCAAACACAGCATTAATTTTATATTAAACATTTACATGCTAAATTTGGCTAGTTTCATTTATTTCATTTCGAAAATTCAATAATTTTTACTTATTGTTTGCAAAAATTAATTTATATTTCAAAGAATAAATACGTAATATTCCGCGCTTTTAAATATAATGAAAATATTTCATATCAACATACAAAGAATCTCGTAGCGAGATAGATTTGACGTCTTTTCAAACTGATCGATGTCGCAAAAATAAATTAATTTTAATTTATTGTCTAAAAGAATTAAAGTTTCTCGAGCGATTGTTGCGAATGGCAACGGTGATTTAATTCTAATAAAAATGGCTTCCTATGCTTTTTAAATGAGCATTAAATTTTGCAGTTTTTTAATTAATTGAAGTAACCTACTTCGAATTCGAATTCTTTTCTGAAATTTTCAATGTATTCTAATTTCGATGCGCTGAATTTTTTGACGTATCGCACTTGTCCGTAGCATTTGTAGTTTGGGCTATGAAAGTGGGTGACAGACAGACGGACTGAACGATTTTAATACCTTCCACTTTTTACGTTATAAACGTAGTGTGGAAGCTAAAACAACCCAAGATAATAAATCCAAAAATTTATACATCTAATTTAATTGGCCGACCTACAGACTGTTTTCTTTTAGATCACTGTGGTAATTAAATATTTTGCACTACCTTAAAATATCAGGCATTTCATTATTAAACTTTGATTCCTAGTTACTTAAAATATTACTCATATACAATTGTGGATACTTTAGTGCACTTTTTTGACAAATTATTTAATGAAAACTTAGAAGAACTAATTTAAATACTTTCTTCAGCAATACTATGCATATATTAAACAATTTAAATATCGTTATAAGCAAGAAGGCATTATAACCTTGAGCATTTTAATACTGTTGAAATTTTTAAAAAATAATACTGTTTTACATTACTTATTAACAAAAGCTTACTGATAAACTTTTGCATTGAGCATTTTTATACTAGTAAAAGAATTTGTACGAAATGTATGAAATATTTTTAGGCCAGTGTGATGCCAATGTGAAATTAACCACTTTAGATAGTAAATAAAAATATTCAAATTTGAAACAAATCTAACATTATTACATTAGTCATTGTTGATTACAAATCAAATTTTAAGTTACATGAGGTAGCTAACGTGTCTTACATTAAACCTGAAAAATTGAAAGAAAAAATGCTAAGTATAATACTGGTATTGTGCACGGACAAAACATATAATCTCGTTAGTAGATAAGCACATGTTGAAAAACTTATTTACAAATAAAAATTGCAATATTTGTACCACAAAAATCTATCATAATTAATAAAAGTTTAATACTCACATTATAATTGTTTTTATCTTAAAAAGTGGTATCAAGGTTCTGAATAAATTCAATTTAAAAAAAGTTTAAATAGAAATATTTCTTTGAAATTTTGTGTAATAATATTTTTAAGCAATAGTTTTTATAAATTGGATTTTTTTTTGGTTTTGTATAGAAACCATAAAAAATATGCATGAAAAAGAGTTGATACAGTTTCAGCATTTCAATTTCAATTGATCAACCTTTAAATATGAATGTGGTAATATAGAAAGTTTTTTAAAGCACAAAAATAGCTACAAAGGGAAAAAAACTACAGCATTGCCTTGGGTGGAATAAAATATTTTTCCTCTATATTCAGTCTTCCAAATACTTAGGTTATTTACAGAGATAAAACACATATCGTTCAAGATAAGTAAAATTATAATTAATAAAATAGTGCTAAAAACTCATTTTATACATCAGTCAAATAAAACATTAAAAAGGGGGTATTTGACCATTTTTTAAAAAGAAAAAACAAATTTTTCTAAAAAGAATAATAATTATAAAAAGGGTTGTTAGGAAAAGAATGATATGTTTTTGTATTGTGTGTATCTTTCATAAAGCATAAATATTATGGTCAGTTTCACACAAGATATGCCAATAATTGTTAATTTAAATATTCATACGAATAGTCCATAAAGAATATGATGAAATGGTTTGGCATCTTTGTTTATCATATTAAAGGCTTTTTGCGATTCCCCCTATGTAGTTCCCTTTTGTAGGTAATTCATAAAAAATTTCCCACATTTGCTTTATGTTAAATATTTTAAATCTATCACAAAAGCTGTAAAAAAGCACTATAGGCAGTAAATGGTAAATTTTTAGTGTTTAATATTTTAGATTATGTTTCTAGCGCTTTAGAAATTTGTATAAAAATTGCAAGCAATGTGCATAAATTTACCCAATTGCCCTTTTTACTTGCAATTGTTGCTGATACAGTCGACTAAATATTGGTAATTAAAAAAATTAATAATATTAAAAGGTAAATCTGCAACATACCTTTTCAATGATAATAAAATTATCAGTAAAATAAATAAAAAATAAACTACACAACACAATATAAATTGATTAACAAACCAAAAGTCACAGGATTTAAGGCACACATAAAAAAAAAACTATAATGAAAATGGAATGAAGGAATGAGCGATATAGAATGGCGGAATACCGGGTGTTGCCACTATAGAAGCGAAAAACTCAGAAATATGCAAGAAAATTAAGAGCCTAATTACAGTCTATGTTAGAGCCACTTAATACCAACTTGTACTGATATGTATAGAAGTCATGACAAGTTGTAGTAAGTTGGTGAATGATTTGCTATCTGCTGGGTTGTTCTTTTAACAGGGCTGAAATAATGAATTAATAATTGTTTATGGGGAATGGCAGCAGTAGCAGGGTCTACAAACTGTGTTAATCCAACAGAAAAACAATTTTAAGCCAAATTACTCTGGTTGTATTAAATACAAACAGTTTTTTTATGTGATAAATGTAGCTAGCTTACAGGTTTCTATAATTCCACATTTTGATAATAGTTTGAATATTTTTTTTAAATTTTCAATAAATGATTTTGCAACGAAATATTCAAAAGAATTTCAAAAAGTGGAAATATAGTGCCATGTAAGCCAGCTACATTTATCAGACAAAAAAATCCTGTTTGCATTTAATAAGCCAGAGTAATTGGGCTTAGAATGTTTTTTCTTTTGGATTAGAACAAAAAGAAGAACCTCTTAATAATTTTTTTTTTCTGATCTCAAGTGTCTAAACTTTTGAACTTGAGTTTAAAACAACGGTCCAAATTATTATTTTTGTCGAAACAGCAGTACAACTTTTCTGAGTTCATCAACACTACAAGACAACACCCTGCACAGAAAAAAGCAGCACAATAAATTACTTGGCACTAAATAACCACTACAATATCACAAATAAAAAAAAAAACTACTGCACAGTCAAGTTTGGTCGTGTCTTCTTCAACAAATAAAGATAAAACGGTCGGAGCAGACCCAAATAAAACAACATCAACATAATGGCGAAGAAGAAACACACGAAATGAAGTACAAGAATCGGAACTCTATGCGAAGCCTCATGGGACGACAAACAAAAAGCAGACACCACCATACAAATGTTCTGTATGAACGTGAACGAATAGTACAGAATATAAAGCCCGACAACCCTGCCCAACCTCCCAAAGTCAACCTTGTATTCGACAAAACAGAAGATGTACACAAACCCCATGAATATGGCGATAACGAAATTCTGGATGGTGTAGCTCGGGTGGTGGAATATTAAACAAGTGGATATGGTGGCTGCGTGGATAGCGCACAGTACGAAAACCCACCACTTGAAGACTGATGCGAAGAATGCTAAGGCTAGGACTCTTGAGGTTATGGAACAGATCCACCAGAGGTATTCTATGGCGACGCAGCAGAGGTCGTTGATTTCGGGGTTTTGCTCGTTTGTTGTAGGGGATCGGCTCGGGTGGTGCTTGGAGTTTACTTCAAAATGGACGACGACAATGGTTAGAGAGTTGAGGGAGAATAGGATGGATACAACTTCAGCTGCGACTGTAAAAGATGGGAAAATATTATAGTAAGAGTTGATATAATTAAAATAAAAAAGTTGGTTTGTCAAAGAGAATAAAAAATTTGAAATAAAAATGTTTAAACAAAGCAATTTTAGTCCAGCACAACCAAATTATTTGAGTTGGAAGATAACTAAAAAATTTTTTTTAAGTGCCTAATATAGGATTTAATTTCAAACTATATAAAAGATTCATACAACCAACCATTGGTTATGTCTCCAGTACACAAAAAACACAAGGAAATACAAAAAATTTTTAGTCCACTATAACCAAATTATTTGGGTTTCTAGAAAACTACAATTATTTTAACTGTGTTTTTTTTAAAATTCATTTAATAAAACACGTCCATACTTGTGAAGGTGTCCTGGGAATCAGGAGGGGAAGATATGAGGATGTACAGCTGCAAAAGCAGCTGTGGCGCTGACTGCAGGAAAGCTTTCAGCATTTCTTGCATGCTGTTGTTGACAGCTCCAATGCTGTGGAACTTTTCGAGGTGAATAGTGCTGTTTTCTTCGTCGGTGATAGCTCGTATGGCGTAGATAAGTTTCTTGACGTATCTGGAATGGTTAGAAGAAAAAAATACAAGCTTTTGACGGTTAAGGGGAAAAAATGCAGACATTTATTTGTGATGATTGAAAGTCTAAGATTTTGGAAATTTTTAAAACTGTTTAAAAAAACATTTAAATTAAAATTTTAATTTAATTGTTATTTTTTTAAACAGTTTCATTTTAATTATAACCTTAAAAACTGTTTCTAGAATTAAAATGTAGCATAAAATGCATAATAGCTTCAAAATAACAGTAATACTTAAAACACTAGATAGAAAAACAAGTAAGAGCCAAACTTTAATGCAAATTAATTTTTAAAAAGGGTTATTTTGTTAAAATAACTTAATTTCTGTAAATTTTTTACCCCCACAGTGGCCATAGAAGCAATCCTCCTCCAGTACACAAATACAGCACAATCCACAATAATTTCTTCTTTAGATTAACCTCAGGATTCGTCGCAGTCTTCAATATTGCATGAGCAATGAACATAACTGCTGGCGACAGGATAAAAATAACTGTAAGCGTAAACCACCAAATGTGGCCATCTTTGTAATGAGTCACTGCGACTGCGATACCACTACCTGTAAGAATATGACATATAAAAGTTGAGTAACACAAGCTCAGAGGTGCAGAAAAAATTTAAGTTGATATTAAATAAAAAAGAATTACAGTAAGCCCTTGCTATATCGCGTCTCGTTACATCGCACATTCGGATATATTGCGACTTGTAACATACCTCGCAATTTTTCCCCAGTTTTTTTTTTCAATACGCACTTTCCTTAAAATCGATTCTAATATTGGTGGCTAAATTCATCTAAAATTGGTGCAATGTAGTTAATAAATTTTTGATCGTTGATATTTGCCAGAAAACAGGTTTTCACAGAAAAATCAAAGCAGCTAACTTAAGATGAATTTTTTACTAGAAAATGAGTGAAGAGTATTATAGTATTACCTGTGCAAATAATGTGTAATGTTTATAGTAATTAATAAAAAGCCCTTTCTAAATTTTGTTCCTTTTTTTAGAGAAGTTATAATATTTATTATGATTTAGTTTTATCTTTCAAATACACACTGCGCTTTAGTTTAAAAACTTTGTTTTAAGCATAAATGCATCAAAAGTATAATATTTATCAAGTTGCTCTTTATAACGCGCATTCGATTATATTGTCGTTTTATGCTTGTCTCATGGAAAGTGCGATACAACAAGGGATTGCTGTAACACAAGCTCAGAGGTACAAAAAAATGTAAGTTGATATTAAATAAAAAAGAATTATAGGTAAATACAAGTCTGACTAGAATTGTTTCAGTGATGAACTTTACGAGTACAAAACCATCATTAAATTTTCCTAAATCATATTTCATTGACACTGTCTATGTTTGAAAAATCTATAAAAAAAATGGAGACTGTTTGTAAAATTTTTGTAGCTAGATAGTTGAATGGGGTTCACTCAACCTTTCATCCCTTAATTGGGGTCGTTAAATGAGGACCAAGCATGCTTGGGAACTAAACACTGAGGGTCCCGTGTGAGGATGACCACCTAACCGGGACATATGCCTAGCACCAGGAAAGTTGAAATTGTCAGGAAAGTTGAAATGGGCACAGTAAGCCTTGGCCCAGTAACGGGCTGTTGCGCCGAGGAGTTTAGTTTAGATCAGGGGTTCCCAACCGGTGGTACGCGTACCACCAGTGGTACGCAGGAAAATTTCAGGTAGTACGCGTGAGTGATGTGAGCAACATGATACTATTAATAGCTTCTGTATGCATGAGCAGTAAGCACGCAAACATATTACGCATTATTTTAAACATTAACATTATTTTAAAGAGAAATCTTAAATTAACTTCTGGATGGAATTTTAAACTTGTACCCTTTGATCTTCCGGCAAGATCTGCATTTGATTCCATTTGTTACGAGTTACTTATGTGGAGAGTAGATTTTCTGAACTCTTGACATAAAGATAAACATAGAAGCAGAATAAGTGTTGAGAAGACTCAAAGTGAAGATAAGTTCCTTTCTCCTAATGTTGACATTTTAATCAAAGGCAAACAACAAGTTTTGCACTAAAATCTGTACGAGCATATTTTGTATGATGATGAATTTTTTTTTTACTGAGTTTGTACTATTTTTTTATTTGTATGAATTTAGACCTATAGGTAATAAATTAAACTGTAAAATTAATACCATTTTAATCTTTTTATTTCTCCTTTTTATAAGAATTTTATAAATAAACAAATATATATTCATTAAATATGAAGTATTCTCAGGAATTTAATTCAAAAAGCCTTTCAACACTTTTAGAAGAGTAAATATTATACGTTTATTAAAATATCTAGGTCTGGTGGTACGCCAAAATTTCTCAAATAGTCAAGTGGTACGCAGGTGCAAAATGGTTGGGAACCCCTGGTTTAGATAATTGAATAGCAATCTAAACTGGTACTGCAAAATGCAGTACATGTGGTCACTCTAGGTATTACTCGTATTTAACATTACCTAAACTTCTTCATAATATTACAACACTGGTTGCTATATAAATGAACTAAAGGATGAACATTGAGCTAGAAGGGAAACTGGAGTGAGGTGTCAGCGAGCCGAAAACCCACTTACACTCTTTTGAGCGAACAAGGCAGAATGCTTGTATGTGACCCCTCTATCATATTGACTTGGGGTCCTAAATGTATTTTAACATTTTTAGTTCTAAAGAAATTAACTTTCTTTAACTTTAAATTCCAACTTTTTAAAGAAATAACCATGTGGATCACTAACTAAGAACCAGCGAAGACGAACCCAATGCCGAAATAGGCAAGTTAGTTTCTAGGTTTTCTGCCCGGTTCGTTTCTGCTGCAGTGCCATGTATACCTCCGTGTTTCATTATTGAACCGGCTCGTTTGCTGCCCTGTTCTGTGAATCACACACCTTACTCCACGTTTCTTCTAGCTCAATGAGGATGAAAGACTGAATGGACTAACTCAATATTAACACAAACAACAGACAACTTATAATTGAAGAGCGTGCTAAGTGAGATTTTTAGAAAGAATTGAGATTTTTGTGTCAATGAACATATTGCTAACTTCTGTAACGATACCATGTTTCCCCTTTTTCATAAACTTTAAATTTAGCATATTTTTTACGCTTTACAAGTTCCGTTTCAACTGATCTAAGTGCAAACGAAAAACTTTGATCCTTTTTTTTTTTCGTTTTCACCCTTTTGTCACTTAACACGTTCTTCCACTAACATCTTCAATTAAGAATAGGGAAAGAAAAAAGGGAAAATCTATAAATGGAAAAACACAAAAAATCCTTTTGGTAGAGAATTTTCCCCTTAAGAGCAAATATTGGTATTTTTTCATTTCGCGGCAGCAAGTCTCGCCAAACAGAATTTTCTGGCAAAGAGAATGAAGTGCAAGTATGTTTCCTAAGGGTTTCAAAGCATTAACATCTTTAAAATAATTAAAACCCTACCAATTTAAGTGACAAAATTGCATCAGAACATTTTCATTAGTTTTAGGACATAAAAAGCAATTTTAGGTATTCTAATTTGGGTACCTTTCCATTTCTCAAAAGCAAATCTTGCCAAACAGAATCTTTGGCAACAAACATAATTTTCTGGCGACAAAACCCTGTTGTACACAGTTAAAGGTTACCATTGGAAATATTCCGTTTGGTGGGGTTACATTTTTGGCGATTATATTGCTTGGAAATGTACCAAAAATTGTGTAAATAGGGAAAAAAATGAAATTTGTAATTTTTAACATTACCAATGTCCGCGACAAAGCTCACTAGGAGAATCAAGGTTGGTGCAATGTATTTCACGAATAGGAATAGTCGCCGTGGTAACGGTACACAGCATATTTTGAGCGAGGAGTTTAGCTCTTGGATTTCTTCATTGGCCCAGCTTTTGGTGGATTCGGCTTCCGTTCGGATGTACTCGATTTGGTCTGTGGTGTCCTGGGTCGTCATCTTTGGGAACTTTTTACCTGGAATAAATAATGGCAGTTAGTTTTAACCCCATAAAGATCATGTAACTTCCAAGAAAATTGTCATAAAAATCCTATTTTTTATCCCTGAAAATTATATAAAAATATGCGTATGAACAAGATTTTTTAATTTTACCATTTGTTTTTAGCTTAAAATTTCAGGAAAAGCTAATAACATCACACCTTTATTTTCACGGGAGTAAGAAGGAAAGTTTAGTTTTAGTTTTGAATTATCGTCGCACTAGAGCTACACGAGGGCTATTGGCGACCTGCGTCGTAATTTAGAACCACAGTCAAGTGAAGAGCCAACACTTGAGTAGGCACCCAACGCAACCGTTAAGGCAGACATCGTACGCAGCGATGGGACTTTGGAGCATATTTAACGTGCACTCCCTCTACACAGGGTTTTTTGTCGGACATTTTTGGCTGCACGGGCCGTTTATAGGTATGCCGTTATTTTCGCGAGGCCCGGACCCGAACCTGAGACCTTCTGCATGCAAGGTGAACATCTTAACAGACTGGGCACACCAGCCCCCCGCCTCTGTTTTTAGAATTAGAAGGATCCACTTACGACTGTACTAAAATTTAAAAATGTCAATTATACAATGACAATACCACAGAGAAAATATTTCAGGGCATTATTAATATTTGAAGAGTAACGGGCAAGAACCCCTTCATTGCATAGGAATCTATCTGCATCAGGTGTGCAAAGATAGCGAGTCATCGCTGAAACTGGTGTGAAGAAATGAGTTTTGTCTTGCATCTCATCATGCAGAGCACAGGTTTGCTATCTCTATGATCGAGATTTACACCAGACACTAGCCTGAGGTTTGAACCGTGGGAGAAGAACCAAGGGAGAAACCAGTTTCCGATTGCCACTACACGCCAAGCAGACCTCAATACAGACGATTCTCTGTCGACGAAGGGATTTATCCTCTGTACTCTTCATTCATTAGTGCTTTAAAAATGACATGACTAACTAATTTGTTTATATATTTATGCATGCATACATTTTGTAATACAAAAATAAACTATGATAAGTATATTTGAGAAAGTTTTCATAATAATTTAATTTAAACCGATTTGCACCAATTCATTTAGTGATTTGTTAAAAATTCAAATAACAGTTTTTTTTAAGAAGTCCTAAGCAAAAATTACATTAAAAAAAAAGGATTTAACCTCTTAATACCTCAGCAAAATCCTACACGTATATTCTTCATTTAAACATACTTTTCATACAAATATATACTAAAAAGTATGTTTTGCATAGTAATTTTGGTAAATTTTAATTTCACGGTACTGCTTGGCGCGGCTCCAAAAACAACAACTTGGCGAAACTCGCGTGTTTCCGCATTGCCAGATTCCTTTCCGCCGATGCAGTAACCCTAGTTACTTTAGAAAAAAAACAGACTCAGGGTTTTGGTTTGCTTTGGGCAACACAAAACAAACTTTACACTACACAATGGGCTAGTAGTGGCAATCCAGTTTAGTTTCGTTTGAATTTTCGTAGGACTAGAGCTACACGAGCAATGAGTGGGCAATCCAGTACGTCACAAAGCTACAACACCACCGTTTGGGGGTACGGGCAATTATTTTTTCCCTAAAAAAACATCAGTATCCAACATGGGGCAGTATTGTAGGGCCCATTGAAGCTTAAATACTCGTTTGGGGCCCCGGGCAATTTTGTTTTCTCTAAAAAACATCAGTATCCAACATGGGGCAGTATTGTAGGGCCCATTGAAAGCCTAAATATTGGTTTGGGGCCCCGGGCAGTTTTGTTTTACAAGCAAAACAAAAAAATTAAACTAAAAAAATTTAGTTTTATTCTTTCAAAACTGAATGACAGCTAGCTGTCCAGCCATTTTCAAACCGATAAAAAATCATAATTTAAATACGCACCATCCATAATAATCGGATGTTCAAAAGCCAAACGTACCCAAATGTAATGACGATAGAACAAAAAGAAATTTAATAGAATAAAAATAATTCTGTGCGCACAACATCTGCGTAATCTAAATTCCACGCAAGTATTACCAGCGCCGGCGATTGGTCAAAAACTAATTTAGAAGAAATAAATCCCACGCGCATAACATCCGCGCAAGTATAACCAGCGCCACCTAGCCACAACAAAGACGCCACAACGCATTTCACCAGAAAATGCCGCACCACCAAAAATAATTGTTTATCGCTCCCTACAAAAGCGCCAAATCCCTTGGCGACAGAAGTACCGTCAAATTAAAATTAACTGTAACTTTTTAAAAAATTACGTTTACTAGTTACTGAGAGACATGCCTTAAATTCTAAAAATACAAATAAATTTTTTAGTGCTATAAATGCAAAAAAAAGCCGTATCACATATTTGTAGCTAACAGTTTAATTTTAACATTGTTTTTAATGCAAAATGCCTTTAAAATTGGCTACTTATTGACCCTCGTTCAACTTCATTTCTTTAGAGAAATAAACTACTGGTACCTGTTTCAAAGGCAGAAAAGGGATTTTCGGATCTTCTTCCATCAGACTAGGTCAATTTTAAAACTAATTAATGTGTTAATTGTTTGTGGGGAGGTTTTAAAAATTGTCCCTGAATGGGGACCCTAGGTTGCAAGAGGTTAATACATAAAAATAAGTGATTATGAGGTGTTTAATGAATTTTTTTTTATTACGATCATGATTTTATTAGAACAGGTGTGCTTACCTCTATTTGTTCTTGCATAAATTCTTGCTGACACATAAAATAAACATACATGGCATTTAATTTATGAAATAGGTAAAAAATAACTAATGACGAAAAGGGAGGCATAAATATAACTTCAAATCAAACTTGATAAAAAAAAATTTAAAGTTCAAAAGAAATTTTTATAATATTTTGCTTGTAACATCGAAAAAACGGACATCGTTATTGAAAAAAATTCTAATTAATGCATGACATTACAGACAAACCCAAATAGTTATTGGATATTTAATGTAACTAATACAGAAAGAGGAATGCACATTTTTTATAAGGGCCCATCCTCTTTTCACCAATCAAATACCATTATGCTCCAATGGAGATACAGTTTGAAGGGGATTGCAAAAAATATTGAAGTGCAATAACTATGGCAATGCATTAAGCAAATTCTTTAGTTTGTTATTAAATAAAAAAGGCAAAACTTACTTGCATTTCTTTTAAAATGAAAGTAGCATTGTCGAAATTGTTTAGATTACCCCTTACAGATGCCCCTTAAACATAATAATTATGTTTTTATTTATTTTTATCTCTTTTGCTTTCGTTTTATGATTGCCAGATAAGGTTTGAAGAGATAAAAAAAAAATTATAATCAAAATTGTTTCATCAAATTTTGACTCATTTTTGGAAAAATATCAATGATTCGACTACTAATGAAGATAATCTACAGTTTTATTAGTTCATGCGCAGTATTTAAATCGTTATCAGCAACGAAATGCTGATATCTTTGCAAGATGCTAACATTTATAAATATTGTTCTAAAGGGTCAGATGCACTCAAATGTATTTTTTTTAAATGTATTATCAGAATGAAATATTTTAAATGTTTTGATTTTGTTGTCATAAAAAATATATTTAATCAAGTTAAAATTTTGTTGTTGTTGACATCGCTGTCCCTTTACGAAACTGTAAACCGTAACTTTAGTTTAAATGCCACTGTTTTGTTGCTGTTGATGACAGACTAAGTAAAAAAAACCTTTGTAAATAATTTAATTATGTGCTTGCTTTAAACTAAATTTCTCGTCATGTCTAGTAAGTTGAAGCACAGAAAGAAAAATGACAAGAAAGTTAAGACGATTGAAGAGGATTCTGGTATTGACGGAACAATTTTGGAAAACGAAACCGGTTCCTCCAACGACGTGTCAAATGCTTCTGCGGAATCAAACAACATTCAAGAATCTAAAAACTGCTCTGAAGCTTTAGAAAATCCCATCAAAAGCTCTCAAAATGGTGGAACAATATCGGTTTTGCAAAAGAAATCTCATCGGGTAATTTAATATTGATATAAGTCATTTAGATATCTATACCTAAAACCGGTTTGACAACTTTGGCCATCAATGTTACCTTTAAATTTACCACAATTTGAAATTACTTTTTGGAAAAATCGATCAAAAAATGATTTGAACTATACATTTTCTGTGTTTATTCCCTCTTGAAAGTGTAACCAAATAAATTTCAAGGTGAAAGTATCTGTCACACAGTTAGTCTACCTAAATAAGCAATTACAAACTTATATAAATATTCTATTGTTTTGTTGTTAAGAAGAAAAATATTGAGTTGTTTTTCTGGTTAAATCCTAGTTTCATTGTACGGCGACTTTTTAGAAACGTTGGTGACAAAAAAAAGGCGATAAATAATTCCAATCTGGCAGCAGTTGTTTGACTTCGCGGTTTCCGAGTAGCATCGTCTAATCACGCGTCGCTATGAGATGTTTTCTCGCCAACTAGTTTGGCAAGAAATAAAAAGTCGCCGTATATACTGAAACTAGGAATTAACCGTTTTTCTTAGTTTTAGAACTTATTACTTACTGTCGTTACATTTTTTGAAAATTTTATATCAAGCAGGGTTCGTACGCCTCCTGAAATTCCGGAAAAACTCCTGAATTTAATTTTTTATTCCTAAGGGCCCTTATAACTCCTGAAATTTGTGTCTCATCTCGTGATATTTACTCCTCTCTCCTGTAAAAAATTTGACACAAATCGTTTTTATCCTTTCTCTACTTTTTTCTCAGCCTGTACTTAATTTGGAATAAGTTTACTGCGCATGCACAGTAAAAAAAATAGAGTTTGGACATTATGATACTAGTTATAATGTACCAGAATGCACCGCACAACTCTTTGGATGATTTTTCCCTTCTGTTAATATCATTTGAAGTGCAGTGAAGTCACTAGACTAATACGATAATAAACAAACATTCCATTTTATTCCTCGTTACCTCCTGAATTTACATAGCTGCACTCCTGAAAAACTACTTACAAACTCCTGAATTTCACTATCATAGTTAGAGTATGAACCCTGATCAAGGTATATTGTAACTCTTTAGGTGCTGGTCAGTTGTTGGAAATTCAGTGGTTCACCGTAAATAGCCCTTGCCTAGCACTTGTGTATTTTTGATTTAATTATACTTAACTCAGGATACTTTAGTATTTTAAAGTTTATGCTGTTCAATTATGGAAAAGATTTCTCATTCAAAAATTTTTATTGAAGGAAAGTGTCAATCTTTATCCAAGTATGCCCTCTATTTTTTCTTTCGAAAATAGGGTTTGTACCCTAAATTTTTTTTGAAGACTTTAATACTTGTCAATCTAGATTTTCAGACAGTTTTGTGACTATATGTCTTACAATATTTTAAAGTCATCTGTTCCGTTAAAAATTCAATTGGTTTTAATGAAAAACAGTATGGCCTAATTGAAAAAAATATGTACAGTATATACCACATGTTTCTTTAACGAATGCATAGCACTACTTAAATTTTTTAAAAAAGATTTTCTAAAATCTAGTTCACACCTTAAGCACTAAAAACAAGTCTTTTCTTAAGTCGGAAATGACTGTAAGCTTCTTCGGATCTTCTAATTTTTTCTTTGTCTTTGAAGAGTCTGCTTTATTAAACTCTTATTATACTCCTTCCGATCACAGTGCAAGCTTCAAAAACACTTCTTCCCCTCCCCCCCCTCAAGAAACCCCTCCCCCCTAAGGTTTTCCAGGAAACTGTGTTGGCATTGTTGTTTTCATTTTTTTCATAGCCTACTTACTTTTGGAGCCCAAAACATAGTAGGTTTAGAAAGGCAACGCTCACGCTGTCTTGTGGAAAACCGCACTAAGGGGTAGGGGAAAAATGTGTTTTTGAAGCTTGCATTGTGATCGGAAAGAGTATAATGAAAAGGTTTTTTGTACCTTTTTTATACACACATTTTTAGTTGACAGAAGCAATAAAATCACTTAAAATTGATGAGTGTAAAAAAAGTAATAGTGTTTTCCATTACTCTAGTTACAATAAATTTACATTATAATTTCAAAAGCAAAATACCTATTTTATGTGGACTGGGGAGTCCAGTTGCTTAAAGGCATTCACTTTGCATGCAAAAGGTCCGAGGTTCAGGTCCGGACATCGCCAAAATAACTGTTGACCTATAAGAGGCCCATGCAGCCAAAACTGTGATGAATAAGGGCGCTTTTTCATTGAACGACACGACACCGATAAATCGTACACTATCGCTTGGGACGGCATACGATATTATCGTATCGTCTAGGTACTCGCTTTTTCACTGCACCGATATCGTTCACTGAAACGGGCCGATTTTCCGCTCATTTTCGTGTTCGTCTTTCTCCGTGAGCAGACGCATTTAAAAAATGGCTCGTCACAATAAACTACATTATCATCAATTGCGCCTCTTATTTTTACTTTATTTAAGAAGGAAAAGACGAGGTATTACAAAACGCTTCTGGGTTCACGATATTTTAAAAGCAAGGCATTCTGAAGGGGATTTTCACGTACTATTTGAAAGGCTACATAAAGATCCTGCAAAATTCTTCAATTATTTTAGAATGAGCGTGGAAACTTTCGATTGAACTTTCTAACATGACGTTAAAAAATAAATTTTTAATTACAAGCTGAAATCAGTTTTAAAAAAAATACAACCTTATTAAACAGTTGCTAGTTAATTGTAAAAAAATTAAGAATTTTATATAAAAAAACATGCAATTTTTTAAAACTATTTAAAAACTAATTTTGTTAACTAGGTCATAGATTTCAGCACCATTTTATTTACTTCCGTCATGTCTACCCTCAATTAATTCGCAAAGAGACACAATATCAAATTTAAGAGCCATTTTTACGAAGTTTTCAAAGAACGAAGTTTTCAAACAACAACAAAAAGAAAATGTCGCCACGATTAAGAAGGATTCGTGCGTACCCACGATATAACGTGGCGATAACCGATATCGCCCGATTAGGAACGGCATAATCGTTATCGTATCGGCTAGTGAAAAGCGTCCCGGCTTCGCGTGTGTGTTTTGCGTTCCATTATATATCGTGTTACTGAAATCGTATACGATTTGTCAGTGTCGTGTCGGTCAATGAAAAAGCGCCCTAATACCCTGTGCAGCGGGAGTGCATGTTAAATATGCTTCAAAGTACCAACACTGCATACGATGTTGTCCTTAACGGTTGGATGTCTACTCAGCTATCAACTGGTCTTTTGACTGTGGTTCTAAATTACAACGCCTGTTGCCAATAGCCCTCGTGTAGTTATAGTGCCATGATAATTCAAACTTATTTAACTTAACTGTACCTATTTTATGTTCAACTATTTTATTTTAGCCCAAGCAAGCCCCATCACAGCCACCTTCATCAGATGTTTCCAGTGCATTTTTTAACAAGGATCTCAAGCCCCCAACTTTCCACTTTGAAGTGGATGTTGTTGCCATGGCGATGCTCATTGTCGCATTTTGCACTCGCATGTGGCGATTGGAGGACCCCAAGGGAATTGTGTAAGTGGACAAAATTATCTATGCGTACCAGTGTTCGAAATTGGATAAAGAAATTTAGGAGCAATCTGTGCTACTAACTTATAAAAAAACGGAGCAAATGCACATTACTTAGGAGTATTTCTTTAAAACATAAATTATTAAAAAAAAATTCCACGAAATCCCAAGTTTTCGGATTGTCAGTTTTTGAGTGTCAGTTCTGAAGTTTGCTAATCGGCACAATTTTTAAATTAAAAAAAATTTGCAATTTATAGACCGTCGGAGTTGTGCGATTTTAGGACTGCCGATTTTTTGGAAATGTTACGATCATATCAATGGTTTCATATCAATTTAGAATCGATGAAGATTTGTGATTCCACAAAATTTTGATATTCAAAAACAATTGAATTTGAAACTAATTTAAAAACCTAGTTGTGATTACATTTGTTTTGTAGTCGCAAAATTAAGATTCGGTCGCATTTTGCAATTAGAGACTGTTAGTTTCAAACCCTTACTTAAAAGTGCTTTGTAATTCCATAGTAAAAGCATTAACATGAGTTCAAACAGGGATTGGAAAGTTACTTTTAAAAAGTAACTCAGTTACAGTTGCTTAATTAAAAAAGTAACTCTGTTACAGTTACTTAATTAAAAAAGTAACGCGTTACAGTTACTTTTAAAAAAAGTAACGAATCACGGTTACTTTTCGAAATTTCAAGTTATAAGAAAAATTTTAATTTAGCCACCTTACCATTTTTCAAAGAGAACCACGATAAACGAAACATAAGCTCAAACAAAACACTGAAATTTTAATTAATAAACATTTTTTATAATTAATTTTAATCCTTTACCCTGATACGAGTCCATCTGTAAACACTCGGGTAGGTACTGACAGAAATAGGGGTATCTCAAGAATGAATGTGAAATCTCTGTCTCCTCCCTCCCCACCCGTCTTCGAGAGGAAGGACTTGGTCACTGTTGTAGAACCCATTCAGGCAGGGAGACACAAAGGGGTTTGGACTGAGGGATCCAACCTGCTTGGCAGTTAGCGTGATTTATTTGAAAACCCTTCTTTTCCGTAGATGCCTGTAATTGTGTGGGGCTTATAATGTGATACTTAGAAAGGTAAACAGACAAGGAAAAACATTCATACTGTTACAATTCTGTCTGAAACCGTCACGCCTTTAGCAGCCAAAGTAGAAAATTCTATTATATTCTTTACTTTTACCATCCCAAGAAAAGCTCTTATTTCGGGAATGCGAAATGTTTCATTCTTAGGAGTGGAATTTTAAAATTGGCATCAGACAGCCTTCGTAAAGTAACGGAAAAGTAATGACATTTTTAATTACTTCGTTACTGCTAAAAGTAACTAAATTACAGTTACTTTCTGAAAAATGTAACGGCGTTTCCCAAAAAAAGTAACTGTTACAAGTAATTGTTACAAGTAACGGCGTTACAAGTAAGGCGTTACTCCAATCCCTGAGTTCAAATAACAAAAAGGCGCATTTAGTTAAAACAATTCTGAAATTAATTTGGCTATGGATTTGGGGCACATAATATGGATGCATACTTTTTCATATAATTTAAATTAAATAATCGTAATGTAGTTTGCAATTACAATATAATTTTATATATATGTAATTATAATATAATGCAATATAATTTTATTTAAAATTCTTACTATTTGTCCGAAAATATTTATATTTTTCATTTTGATGAAAATAAATCATATTCATTTATTTCAACTTGTTGAATTTTTTAAAATTAAATTTCAAAACATAAGTTTTTGAAACATTTAAAAATTTCTCATCACGTAGCAGTGTCTCATAGCATCTGCCTTATTATAAAGTAGACTTAAGTTTAAATTTGATTAGGACAAAATTTGGATTTCTGTTGAAAAAATTCCAGACTTGTTTTATTATTAAATTGACCCTTCATTTCTAGATTCGACGAGCTACATTACGGAAAGTTCGCCAGTATGTACATGAGAAGGACTTTTTTCTTTGACTCTCATCCACCGTTAGGTAAACAGCTTATAGCCTTAGCAGGTAAGGATAGTTTATTTATGTTTATTGGGTCTATTTGCAGTTACAGTTCAACCTTGAAAAATTAAACTCAAAAAGATTTGGCGGTTGATACAAAATGTTCATTTAGCAGAGGTCACTGAGCTAGAAGAAACGAGGAGTGAGGTGTGTGATTCACTGAACAGGGCAGCAAACGAGCCGGTCCAATAACGAAACGCTGAGGAATACACGGCACTGCAGCAGAAACGAACCGAGCAGAAACCCTAGAAACTTGCCTATTTCGCTATGGGGTTCGTCTTCGCTGGTTCTTAGTGAGTGATCCACATGGTTATTTCTTAAAAAGTTGGAATTTAAAGTTAAAGAAAGTTAATTTCTTTCGAACTAAAAATGTTAAAATACATTTAGGAGCCCAAGTCAATATGATAGAGGGGTCTCATACAAGCATTGCATACAAGTGTAGGGAAAATAGTCCTTTTCTGCCCTGTTCGCTCAAAAGGGTTTGAGTGGGTTTTCGGCTCGCTGACACCTCACTCCAGTTTCCCTTCTAGCTCAATGGCAGAGGTGCTTTAGTCCCCACAATACCTTTCATAGCCAGACAGACATATTTAAAACAATGTATGACTGTTTTGCACCTTTCTTTTAAATGACTTGATAGAAGGTAACACAATAGCATTTTTCATTGGCTCTATATTTATTAAATGATGCAGCACAGACAGTTCAATTTTTTCCCATGAAGAAAGACTTATTATTTTTATTTTCAGTATTTATGAATTCAATAAGCAGTGACTTCATTTTACAAATTTTTAATAATTTTTTAAAATTATTATTATATTTCAGTGTAGGCTGACAAAATTTAAGTTAATTTATAAATGCTATTAATATCACAATTCATTCAGCTGGGTTATTAACTTTTTGTTAAATCTTAACCCTTATTTTTAAAAACCAAATTATCTTAAGAGTTATTCCATTTTTTATAGGTTACATAGCTGGCTTTGATGGCAATTCACAATTTGAAAGAATTGGTGGAGGTAAGTTAGGTGGCTTTTGATTTTTCCCTCAAAAAATTTATTTATTAAAATAAGAGATATTTGAAACCTTTTTCTGATCATTTTGTGTGATTAATACTTTTATAATTGACTTTTTCTTTAGTAATATTACATTTTATTCATGTTATATGGCCAATACGCTCTTAAAAGTTTATCATGCGTTTTCAGACATCTTACATTTAATTAATTTTTTTCTTGTATATTCTATGAGTTACTTATCGTACAGAGCAGAGCCAGAAGTCTGCCGACCTCAAATTAGCCCATTTTTGCATGAAAGAAAATAGTGAAAATATGAATTAGGAAACTACAACAGCTTCTACTAAAGGAAAGAATTACAGAATTTTAATTGATATAAATCTGTTAACATATTTTCCGCAAATGTTATAGGGGGAGAAGAATGTTATCATTGATTTTTTTATTTGCTTAAATATGCATTTTTAAAATTAAATCTAATAATTGCTTCCTTCTGATCTAAAATTTTAAAAATCCAGAAATCTACTGCTACACAAGGTCTTCCCAAGTTTTATAGATTTTTAACCCTTTACTCGTATTTAAGGGGAGTCGGCTGGTTGTATCTGGTTGTTCTGGTTGTATTTGCTTAAATATGCCCTTTTAAAATTAAATCTAATAATTCCTTCCTTCCGATCTAAAATTTTAAAAATCCAGAAATCTACTGCTACACAAGGTCTTCCCAAGTTTTATAGATTTTTAACCCTTTACTCGTATTTAAGGGGAGTCGGTGGTTGTATCTGGTTGTTCTGGTTTGTATTTGCTTATAATTATATTTGTCCACTTTTATAAATTAAATTTAATATAAAATGTTTTCTGATCTTTAAAATTTTAAAAAATTCAGAAAAATCTATGATAACAGTCTTCCAATTTTTTAGCATTTTAAATCCCTTTAATCATAGTATTAAAGGGAGTTCGAAACTGTTGATATCTGGTGTGTTCTGTGTTGTAAATTTCTTAAAAGCCCTTTATAAAATTAACTAATATATGTTTTCTGAAAAATTTTAAAAAAACCTACGAAATCTACTACACAGGGTCTTCCCAAAGTTTTATAGATTTTTAACCCTTTACTCGTATTTAAGGGGAGTCGGCTGGTTGTATCTGGTTGTATTTGCTTAAATATGCCCTTTTAAAATTAAATCTAATAATTGCTTCCTTCCGATCTAAAATTTTAAAAATCCAGAAATCTTTAGCTACACAGGGTCTTCCCAAGTTTTATAGATTTTTAACCCTTTACTCGTATTTAAGGGGAGTCGGCTGGTTGTATCTCGGCCTTGTTAATTTTACTAACTTTAGGAACATTTTTCTCAGTAACTATATAAGATATCATTATGAATTTTTTTTATAGTTTGTTCCTTACATATAGCTCTTTGATTTAAACTGAGGATATTTCACAGTATAAAAAAAATACTTTTACAGAGATTTTTTAAAAAATATGTGTTAAAAACATTAAAAAAAATCTGATTTGATTTAAATTTATATAATTTTTTTTAGCAGAGATATTTAAAATTCCTCAGTTTAAATCAAATAGCTATTAAAGGGAAAGAAATAATAAAGCAAAACCTGTTGATATATTTTATAGTTCACGAGAAAAATGTTCCTAAGTGTTGAAAAACCTTATACTTCAGGAAAGGCACAAGAAAATTTGGTATAGGAAAGAACTAATATACAGAGTTTCTGAAAAATGCTTATAAAAAGAAAACCACTAAACAGAAATGGATAATCTTGGTCTTAAACTAAAGCTATAGATATGCAGATTAAACATAAAAGAAAAACAGAAAATCGCCATTTTTGACCCCAACACCCGTTCGACTCCCCTTAAAATTATTTTTTAATAAAATACAACTGACTCTTCATTTTTGAAAGAATCTCGTAGTGAAATATATTTGACGTCATTTCAAACTGATAGATGTCGCAAAAATAAATTTATTTTAATTTATTGTCTCAAAGAATTAAAGTTTCTCGAGCGATTGTTGCGAATGGCAATTGTGATTAAATTCTAATAAAAATGGCTTCCTATGCTTTTTAAATGAGCAATGAAATTTGCAGTTTTTTAAATAATGGAAGTACTTCGAATTCGATTTTTTTCTGAAAGAAAATTAAGGTATAGGTAAGAAATGATATAGTTTTTTTAAAAAAAATGCTTATAAAGAGAAAAACACTAAACAGAAATCGATAATCTTGGTTTTAAATTAAAGTTATAGATATGCAGATTAAACATAAAAGAAAAACAGAAAATCGACATTTTTGACCCAAACACCCATTCAACTCCCCTTAAACCTCATCAAAGATATTTCTTATAAAATATAAAGTTCACACATAAATATTTTTTTAATTCAGATTATTCTGCCAACGTGCCTCTTCGAGCTTTGCGTGCCGTGCCAGCCTTCTTTGGCAGTCTACTTATCCCTACAGTCTACTATTTGGTGATAGAACTTGGGTTCACCAGCCGAACGGCCATGCTGGCTGGTGTACTACTCATTTTTGGTAAAGATAAAAGGCTCTAACTATTTTTAAATAGTAATTACTGTGTGAGTTACATAGGGTTTGTACTCCTCCTGAATTTCAAATATTTTGTCTAAGTTCCCTTATAACTCCTGAAATTTATATTAGAAATCCTTATTTAAAGTATAGTTTCCTGAAAAATTATATATTTATAATAGAAAATACTTTTCAGTGGATTTGAAGGATCCAGTTTTTAAAAAACTTGAGGTTTTGCATTCATTTTTGTTTAGAAATTGTCAGTTAATTTTTGAGATTTTTGCATGTCTTCAAGTTTCACGTTTATTAATTGTTGCTTTTAGGCAAATTATTTGATATAACTGTTTTTTGATTTTCAAGGCACCGCAATTTGTTGATCTTGGATTTTTTTTGTTTTACTTTTAGTTTCATGATACACATTGCCGCTATAGGTACTTTTATGTTTGTTACATCCTGAATTTCACTATTAAAATTAGAGTATGAACCCTGGTTTCATCACACTTGAACTGAATAGTTTTTGACAGTTTATTTAACCCTCTGAAGGATACAGATGTAAAACTGGTCACCTGATAACCAGGTTTTACAGCAACACAAGTGATTTATGAATTTTATAATATATAATAAATTTTAAAATTTGAAGTATAATGGAACCATTTATAAAATCATCTGCTGCAGAAATATAATTAAAAAAAATTCGGAGAAATTAAGTTTTCAAGTAATTTTCTTATCCTTCAGAGGGTTGATATTTTTATGTAAAGTCCAAGTTTAGTTTTTATCATTATTGTTTTCATATATTTTTAAACATAAACATGTTAGTATTTATAAACTTTATGTTTATAGTTATGTTATGGGATTTTTATTAAAAAAAAATTCATGATTTTCAGGGTTTTATCTAATCAATTCTATTTTTGATGCTTAGGATATATCTTAATTTTTTTTAATTAATAGTAAATATTTAATGAGGAGGTTTTAAGAAGCAGAATGGCCTGTCTTATAGGTTGAATAAAACCAATTTGTTTTTAAATGCTTCATAATTAGATTTTCCTACTAATGTTTCGTTAAGACCCACTTAAAAGCAAAGTGGTTGAATCCTATTTGTGGGAGAGGTTGTTCCTCTAAACTTTTCTTGTGTAAGTACAGTAAAAATTATAATTTAGTAATGAGGTTTTATCAATTAATAAAGTTATTAAAGCTTTGATCAACTAAAGAGCTATTATTTTTCTTTCTTTTTCAAAGAAATTGTCTTTACTTGTGCAATATTTTGTATTTTTTTAATGTTTAGAACTTAATTTCCATATTTTATTTTCAGAAAATTCATATTTAACTCAATCTAGATTCATATTAATGGAGAGCATGCTCATTTGGTTTTCTGCTTTTGGCTTACTTGCCTACTTAAAGTTCAGAAAAACTTCCAGGTAATTTAAGAAATTTTATTTCCTAAACTTGTATTGTGCTGGATTATTTTGTAGTTCATTTACTTTAAATAAATAAAACAAAAAATTTCTAAAATATACTATAAGCATGTGAATATTTATTAAAATTTATAACTTAAACGCAACCTTTTTTTTTGTTTTTAATAGGTCATTTAGTATAAAATGGTGGTCTTGGTTAGTTCTATGCAGTGTTTCTCTTGCATGTGCAATTTGGTAAGCATACTTTAAATTTTTTTTATTTATCTTTGATATCAGAAATGTCTGTAGGTAATGTATTATTAACTTGAATTCTAATTAGTATTGCTCAAAGCTTACAATTGAAAAGTACATGGGAAAAAGAGCTTTATTTTGTAGGAATCTTCCCGTATTCGTTTGTGCTCGGCGGACATTGGCGACAGGAAAACGGTTTTCGTTTCGGTTCTTCTTTCGCGACACAAACGTGTGTCTTGTGTCCACTGATCTCTGGCGTAAATCAGGGTTGCCGCAAGAGAAAAACAAAGTGAGTAACCGATTTCCTCACACCAGTTTAGGCCATGACTCGCCATTGTTACCAAAGAATCCTGATGCAGACAGATCCCTATGAAATCAAGCTCTTGTTCCCCAGTACTCTTCAATTGTTTGTGCTAATGTTTTCATTTTAATTTAAATATTTTTAAATGTATTTAGTAATTAGTGTTATAAACATAGTATATGGAAGTTAAAATTAAGTATTGGTTTAAGTTGGTTACTTTTTCTATTATTAATTTAGTAGGTTTTTAAAATTCTTATTTGCGTTTCAGCGTCAAGTATTCCGGAATTTTTTCTGCGTTTTTAGTGACATGCCTACTTATTTCTGATTACTGGAAAATGATATCAGATGCCAGTATTAACACAGTGAGTATAATTTAACATTTTCAACCTGGGTGAAATAGTTGGCATCTTGTATTTTATTGATTTTATCAGTTTTTAAACCAATGTTTTTTTTTAAAAAGATTTTTGTGTGCTTTTATACATTTGTTTTAATAATAAACATAATGCGAGACAAATGTATCTATGTATAATTTTCTATTGCTTAAACTTATGAATTTTAAGTAAGTATTCTGCAGACACACTTGTTTTTTTATTTCTAAGCAGTTGCTTTTTTGTCTTAAATTCCAATTTTAACAAACTAAACTATGTATAGTTATTGTTGTAGCTAACATGTGATGTTACTGAATTCCTAAATACATATTTTTGAAATATAAAGTTTTGAAAATTTTCTGTAACTCTGATATATACTTTATTTTAACTATTGAACAACAAATATGCAATACTTTTCCATTTCACGGGCACAAGCGATAAAGTCGCCAAAAATGTACAACTGCCACCAAATTGAATATTTCCAATGGTAACCTTTACCTTTAACTCTATATACTGTACTTTGTTGCCAGAAAATTCTGTTTGTCGCCAAAGATTTCGTTTGGCGAGATTTGTGCCCGCAAAATGGAAAATAACTGAATATGCATTTTGAGTTATGTTCATATACTATAGATGAAATTTATTCAGGCTTTCTTTTCAATTAGGACGTACAAGTTTCATATGTGAACAAATTCTCATTAACAGTTTAAACACTTATTGGGTAACATTACAGACACAAATAAAAATATTGAAAATATTTATTTTGTTAATTTTAATTTAAGAATCATTTTAGAAGTTAATTTTAATTGCTGGTTTATTTATCTTTCATGATTATTTTCTTTAGTTTCAGTTACTGATTCATCTGTTCGTACGATGTGTAGCAGTATTCGTTATACCTGTGTGCATTTATCTACTTGTATTTTACATCCATTTGAAGATACTTACTAAAGCTGGGCCTCATGATAATATTATGACGAGCGGGTTTCAAGCAAGTTTAGAAGTAATAAATCTTTATTATCAAAATGGTGTTTCCGCTTGTTATTTAGTTATATTTTAGTATTGTATTTATTTAGTTATATTTTAGTATTGTATTTATTTAGTTATATTTTAGTATTGTATTTATTTAGCTATATTTTGGTATTGTATTTATTTAGTTATATTTTGGTATTGTATTTATTTAGTTATATTTTAGTATTGTATTTATTTAGTTATATTTTAGTATTGTATTTATTTAGTTATATTTAGTATTGTATTATTTATATTTGTATTGTATTTATTTAGTTATATTTTAGATGTATTTATTTAGTTATATTTTAGTATTGTATTTATTTAGTTATATTTTAGTATTGTATTTATTTAGTTATATTTTAGTATTGTATTTATTTAGTTATATTTTAGTATTGTATTTATTTAGTTATATTTTAGTATTGTATTTATTTAGTTATATTTTAGTATTGTATTGTATTTAGTTATATTTTAGTATTGTATTTATTTAGTTACATATTTATATTATTTTATATTCCTGTGTTCTGTGACGTTGAATATATGTGTGTTTTTGAGTGTTGTGACATGCATACTGGACGGGTTTTGTTTGGAATTTATTTTGTAGATAGTTTACAATCATATTTCTACCTATACAATTTGTTAAATTTTAGTTTAAGATACAATTTAAATACATTGAAGATTTACAAACTTAATATATGGATTCAATATTTATTGAAAACAGTTTGTTGTAAGAAAGTAGATATTTGGACTGGGATTCAAAAGAGCTATAACATGATGTAAATTATTAAGTATACTAAGTAATTTAAAGTAAAATAAAAAGCTGTGTCAAATGTTGACGGTTTGGTTGTCTAGCAACCAATAACTGCGTTCTTTTACACTATTTTTTAACCATGTACGACCCCTTCAGATGATGCTGATTTAAGGTTATGAGACTAAATGTTAAGAGTTTTATAGAAAAAGTTGCCTTAAACAGCATCAATGCCAGCAACTCCTTAAGAACTATGTCATTTTTTATACAAATAAAGGACTGATACAAGTCACCTGCTTTGGTTTCCATATTTTAGAAGAGCTTGAAACTTCTCTTTTATACCCGCACAATTGTATAGCTCAGGTTGTAAAGGGTTAACAAAACCTACTGATTCTTTTTCCATTAGTATCAATACTTGCTTAGAGGAATTGTCCTCTAGCAGCACTTACCAAATTTAATTTAATACTGAATGGTTGTTGTATAATCAGTAGATATATAATTATTAGACCTATAAAAATAGATATTTAACAATCAGTTTTATAAAATAAATAAATGTAATGATTAGATCCGTCTTTCCCAACAGGTGGTCCACGGACCACCTCCTCGGGTCTGCTAGCTATGCCAGAGGGATCCGCAAGATGCTATTAGAATAAAAAATATATTACATATATTTTATGATAACAGATTTTTTGTTTTGGCCGCATCCTGCATGAGCAGAGTCTAGCGCAAAACTAGAATTAGATAGAGTAACTAACTTTATACTGATGGAGTCTGTTGTAACTGTAAAAAACGGATAAAATATAAAAACTCTTAATTTAGCTCTCACTTTTTAATTTTAGGATTAGGCATAAATGGGGTCACAATAGCGACTCGATGAGGGGTTCACAAGAAAATTTTGTTGGGAACCCCTGGATTAGTTTAAAAGTCACTAAATTTTTTTTTTCTCTAAGCTTTATTTTTTGTTTTGTTTCTTGTATATAAGTATTAAATATATCAATAGTTTTATTAACTTTGATGTATTCACGCTCCATTAAATTAACAAACCTCATGTTATAAAAACATTTGCCATATTAATAAGACTTTAAAAAAAAAGTGTATAAAACATGAATGAAAGGCTAAAGTATCTTAAAAAGAATCGTTTTCGGGACTTAAACAAATTCCTGTTTTCAGTGCATAAAAATCGTGAATGAATGATCTCTTTAACTTTTAGATCTTTCAACTTTTCATTTGCTTTTCATACATTGGTGTAGTGATGTCTACCAAATATGTGTACACTGTGGGCATCCCTATGTCACATCCTCTCCTAACTATATTCAACTTATGCATCTGACTTACAGTCCCTGGACAAATTATTAGAGAGAGAGAGATTCAGAGATGGATGCTTGTAAGTTTAAAACCCAGTCTTAAAACGAAATGCATGATTAAAAAAAAAATAAAAAAACTTTTCCATTAAGCGGACAGCTGAACATAAAAGATGCAAACCTTCATCTTCAACATACAGTCCCTGGGCAAATTATTAGACACACTGTATTTTTTTAGCAATGATGAAAACATACCAAAGAATGCCATATCATTAAAAAAGATGTCGATATATGTATTAAGTATAGCAGGTAGTATTTTCTATTCAATAGCTTAAGTTTAGGAACACAAATGTCCTTCTAAAGGTATTTTGTTCATCATTGATTGATGCATGAAATCTTGCAGTGCATCTAATAATTTGTCCAGGGACTGTATGTAAGCTATTAAACTTCCTGGACATTCTTCAAAAGACCTGCTAACAACTATAATAATCCCCTGATTGCAAGGTTTTTTGGCCGCAGTTTGTATTTAATATTTAAACTTGCCTAACCTTGTATTGCCATAGTAATTCATCTAAATTAATGTAAGCTTATTATTATTCCTCCACTAAAAATCATAATTCTATACGATCACTTTACTGGCTTAAATCTTAACTTTGTAATATGTTTTAATTCTTACTTGTATAAAATTTTGTTTAAATAAAGGGTGGCCACCTCTGTTGCCATGGAGCTATTCCAATTTAGGGACAACTCTGCCATGTTACATGAATTAACTAAGCTATTGGTTAAATTATATCACATCATCAACTGTTAGTTTGTCTTGTGTACCATTTTGAAGAAGGCGGGCTTCTGGAGTTCCCTTTGAAACATGTAAACTTGTACTAATAAACTATTTGCGCTTATGATTTACATTGATTACTTCATGATCTTCTCGTATATCATGTGCAAAGTTAAAGGTATTTTCTGAATCTTAACCCTGTTATTTGTGTTTAAAGGGCGGGCTAGCTTCCATCACAAAAGGCCAACCCCTGGAGATAGCCCATGGGTCCCAGATAACCCTTCGTCACACCCACGGAAGGGCCTGCTGGCTTCACTCCCACCCCCACGTCTATCCCCTCAGGTATCCGGACAAAAGGGGCAGCTCTCATCAGCAGCAGGTAAAAGGCAATTTTTTAATGCTTTTTCCGTATTTTGTGCATCAGTCTCCTACAATAACCTTACATTTATAAATAATACATTTTATTCATAATGTACTTTTTCATTTAGAAATGATTTTATGATTATATTTTCAAAAATTAAACTAATTGAAAATTTTTTTCAAGCAAATGAGTTAGTTGAAATTTAATTAAATTAAAAAATTTATGCAGTGAAAACAAGTAGACATTTTTGCTCATTTCCAGGCCGTTTGGTAGGTTAAGATGAACAGTTCATTTATTCTCTCAATTTATTCATTGTGCATATAAACAATAAACATCCTTCGGAACTATTGACAGTGTTGAGAAGGCTCTTCCCCGTTTTTTATTGGTTGGTTCGGTTTCACTCTCAATGTGTTCTTTTCGTCTGCTGTGTTTTATTTTAAAGTTATCTACTTACAATTTTTTTTTAATTATTTCTATTTATTAAACTTTAAGATTATTAAAACTATAATTAGCAAGTAGTGTTATCATATTAAAAAATCTATTGAAATATTAATGAAATTATTGATTACTTTCGTTCATTCTGTTATGTTTCCTAAATAGTAAATAGAATTAATTAATGACAAAAATTGATATATATTATTACCGAATTCTTTAAGATTATTAAAACTATAATTAGCAAGTAGTGTTATCATATTAAAAAATCTATTGAAATATTAATGAAATTATCGATTACTTTCGTTCATTCTGTTATGTTTCTTAAATAGTAAATATATTTAATTAATGACAAAATTTGAGATATATTATTACCAAATTTTGTTAGATTGTACTTATCAGGACAAATGTTTTAAATGTATGCAAAAGCATCAAACAGTCAAATGCCAAAGTTGAAATAATCATTAATTTTATTGTTATATAACATTAACGGCTGAAACCAAAACATACATAATTCCAGCAGGACCAAAAATGAAAACTATACCAATGGAACGGTTGCTTTTCAAATTTATACTTTTGTTATTCTATTTTTAGCTATGGAGTTTTGTATTATCGAATTAATCTGGCCACCTAATTTTGCTTGAAATATCACATAAATTTTTTAAAATACATTTTTGAATTCCATGATACAGGTTCTGATAAGGGAGGTACAGTTCTAATAATAAATTGTACTACATTTTTTTTTAAAAAGAAGATAGTTTTGTTTATTTTATCAAAATATGGAGTATAATGTGCTTAAAAATAGTCTTATAATATTTACTTTTTTATAATGAGACATTTTTGTCTTTGACAAAGTGACATGCTCTTGTTTTAATAGTAAACCTATAAGTTCAGTTGATATTAAAAAACTTCCCATTAATTTTTTTTAAAAATGGAATTTTAATTCATATTTTGTTGTATTGTTTTGGCAGGTGTCTTGTTACAGTTTTAAAGATGTGAACAATTGGTGGATTGTTAAAAGACCAAGTGTGTAAGTGTTCATTTTAATGGTTTAATTTTATTTCTTGTATTCCTTTGCCATTTACATTGCACAAAATTTAATGTTTGGATTAAAACATTTTTTTACTGCAAATAAAAGTTATTTTCTTATTAGGTAATCATATTTTACCTTAAAAATTTATTTTGTTTAATCCTTTGCACTACAGAATTTAATACAAATGTTATCCCAATTTTTGCTAGTTGGAAGTTGCCATGTCTCATAGTTAATGTAACTGGCAATTTACTTTGTCTATCCTAAGACTTAGATGCAAAAACAATCTCTTATAGTTTTAGACTGTATTACCATAATCTTATGTCACACATACAATATTCATTTTGTAACTCAGTAGTTTATTGCATCTGGTAAATACAATTGCATAGGCACTATATGATACAATACTGAAATAGCTTAACATAGAGTTTTGTTGTAATTCAAGATTTAAAAAAAATATATATATTTTGAAGATCATACTCATCGTAAAATGTATCAATAGTGTTTTTATCTTTGGGGGGGGGGGGAGATTTTAAATTTTGTATATAAGTCGTTGGCCCTAATTTTTATAGCTCTAATTTGCCAAAATTTCTGGGCTTATACATACAAGTTAATATTTTTGTTTTAATTTAGTAAGTTTGTGATTCTTATTTTTTTTTCAGACCAGATTTGGTTGTGTCTGACCCAATCGACAAAATCAAACATGGAGATGTTGTGCAAATCATACATGGAATGTCTAGCAGAGCTCTTAACAGGTAACAAGAATTATTAAATTTATCTTTAATCATTTATTTATTTGCTTAGTATGGAGTCAAAGATTTCTGGTCTTCCCCCTTTTTCCCAGGTTATGTCTATGGGATGATTCCTAGATACATCTTTCTTTGAATTTAAGTTTATGAACTAGTATTTTTACTTTCTTCTTCATAAGCTCAACAGCCTTTTGCATGCCAAGGCTGACTTGCTGATCCTCCTCCAGTTGGCCCTATTAGCCGCAATGGCTCTTCATCGGTTGACTCCTATTAGATTGAGGTCCCTTTCAACATCGTCTAACCATCTGGTAACCACCACTAAGGTGATCGTCCTCTACGTCTAGTACCTTCTATTTTGGAAAAAAAGTCACTTTTTACTTTCACTTGCCTTATATGAAATATAAGGTAATGAACGTATCGCAATGGTGTTGAAAATCCTAAATGGAGATTTTGTGTTTTCTGTACATTTTGGAAAGTGCGGATTCTGAAAAAGCGGTTTTTGAATATTGGTCGTTTGACATTTGTCTGTCTGTCTGAAACCACTCTACAGCTTGAACTAAAAGAACTACAGACTTCAAATTTTATTGTTTATAATCCAAGAAGGCAGAGCAAGTCATTTTAGACGGATTTTTAATAACAACTAAATGGTTATTTTATAACACCTATGTAAGTTCATTTGAAAGATGAGCTCTTATTCGTTTTCTAAATGAATTTTTAAAAACTATTGTAAAATTTAGGTGTTGCAAATTCTAATATACAGTCCTTGAAAATGGAGAAATTTATCCTTGAAAAGTCCTTAAATAGTCATTGATTTTATTTACCAAAAAGTGTGGCAACCCTGAATTTGGTACCAGGGCCGCCGACAGGATTTATGGGCCCCTATGCAATTTAGTTCGGGCCCCTAACTCATTAGTAACTTTTCTAATTAATAATATTAACTAATTAATAAGTTAATTCATTATATTTATTATTAATTAACAATTATATTAAATGTAAAAATATTTATTCCCTAATTAATAAGTTAATTAATAACATTAATTATTATTAATTAACAATTATATTAAATGTAAAAATATTTATTCCCTAATTAATAAGTTAATTAATAACATTAATTATTATTAATTAACAATTATATTAAGTATAAAAATTAAAGCCCCTTGTCAGACGTGGGTTCACCATCATAGACCGCGTATACACGAATACGTCTGACACCCCTGAACCTGGAAGACTTGGTATGGAGGTCTTTTTGGTGGATATGAGTTATGACGGTCCAGGACCGGGGTATCCAATTGCATTGCAGTCGGTAAACTTCAAAGGAAAAATAGACTACAGGGTCTTTTCGTGGCAGAAACGCATTTTTTTTCGGTTTCTAAAACGAGTTTTAGTGTTGTTGGTTGGGGTAATTTCAAGACAGTAGCCCTTTCAGTTAAAAGACACTGTTTTTTATGTGCAAATTTTATAAAAATAGTTTACATAAACTCAGATTTAACAATAGATGTTTTGGTCTAGCATAGAACCTTAATTAATTTTAGATAGACTCCCCCCCCCCCCCCCCCAAAAAAAAAAAAAAACAATAATAATCAAATCCCCCTTTAATATATTACCAAATATATGGGCATTATCTCACAGACAAGAGATTTACAATAAGCATGCACTCGGTGCCAACTACATTTATCCGACATCCCAATATCTTGTCCTACCGGACGTGGAGGGCGCTGCGCGCCCAGGTCGTCCTAATTGTTAAACGTTCGTTCGTTCGATCACCACCCCACCGGAAACGGCCAAAGATCAGCTATCCCTTTTGACCTCGTTTTAACCCTCGGCCCCCCACCCACGCCATTCCCAGCCTGAAAGTATCGCATTCCTAGTGGGGTTACTTTCAACTTTTCGACTCCCAAAAAGGTTTCAGTTAATGGGCCATTCTAATAAAAAAGTACAAAATTATATAATATTAATTAAAAGTTTGAGTTTGAATTTTCTATTTATAGTTTTGAAATTATTATTCAATTTTTGAAAATTAACCATTTTACATAATATTTAGAACTAATTGTTAGTGAAGAAATTTTATAATTACTGAATATAATTGCTTCAATGGGAATATTTCTTATGATGTCACACTCTCCATGCTGCGATTTCATTGGTTGTTTGGTTTTCTTTGACAAAGTGTTGAGACAAGCCCATTTCTGTTAAAATTTTGAATTAATTTTCGTTTAAATAGATTTCTATTGACCTTTTTGGGAAAAATACTGAAAACACTTTGACATACACAATGAAATTTTCAAAATATTTATAATAAAAGGCAAATTCTGATGTAAAAAGCAAATAGTTACACATAATGCACAGATTTTAAACTTATCCTTTTTAAAAGACCCTGTTAATATTAACTATCAAATAAGCTTAACATCATATTAGTTACTACATACAAAATTATAACTGTAAACAAAGAGAGAATAATTGATTAGATAAAAGATAACAAATCATCACTTACATCTTTTGTCGTGAGAACTTTCGAAATCAAGGTACTGAATTCAGTGTTGCAAAATTAGTAATTTTCGTTATTTAATTTAAATAACCAGAATTTATTTTAGATATTTAATATCATTAATTTATTATTTATTTTTGATAATTAGTTTTTTTTTATTCATTTCTAAAAAATATCTTTATTTGACAAAAAGAGAGAGAGCGAGAAATGCAATTCAAACTTCTGGGGTTTGGGGGACAGTGTCTGCCGTCAGGGCCATTGGAAGTAAGGAATACTCTTTTTATTGGTCCTGCTAGTCTTTTGCTACAAGGGAGAAGAAGCAGGAGATCAAGATATAGATAAGGAACTTGGAGTAAGGGGTTTACCCTCCCCCCCTCAGACAAACAGGAAATGAATAAAATAAAAACTCTCTTCTCGGTCTTCCTTGCTCGAAAATATATCTTGTCTGCCCACAGGACAAAAAACGGCAAGTCCAGTTATTATTTCCAGTCATCTGAAAGTGACAAACTGGAATTTTTTTAAATAAATATAGTGCATTAAAAATAATTTTAATTGTAACTATTTTTGGTACACTAAAATTGGTGTATACCCTATTTCATAATCCTATCAAAAATAGTATGATTCGGAAAAACTAATTTATAATATTTCAGTTTTATTCTAATTTGTTTCGAATCCGCAAAAATATCAGAACTAAAATTTTGATATTAACTGGACTTTGCATTAAAACTGCAAGTGCCCTGTCATTTGTTATTAGAAATATTTGTTTTACACATTTAGTAAATGCGAAGAGGCTTTCCCTAATAATAAATGTTAATTGCTTTTAAAAAATCAAAAGGTGTGGGGGATTAATCAATCCCTGAAGGCTCTTGTGAAATTTATTACTAAAGAAGGAATAATTTCGCAGTTTAAATTATCAAGTGAAAATAAGTCGTAATTTTCTGTTTAAAAATAATTCTAAAAAGTTTTGAAATATTGTAATAAAAATTACAATAAACACTAACATTTCCCATTTCCGCATTTTTTTTCCTAATTTAATAAATTTTGAAAAGAATGGGGACCTTAGGCCCCGTCATTAAATTTACCCGTTAGTAAATATACCCTAAAGTGACAGCGTTTCCTCCCGCTTGTTAAATATTTTAATGAATTTTGCGTATCAAGTTGTCTTAAAAAATAAATGATTGAAAGTCATGAACATTGCAATATTTCTAACGAATTTTACAAAATTAATTAAAAATGTATAAACATTTTTAATAATGGAATGCAATTTTCGGTCTCTTTCGACTAGGGGCCCTAATCCTGGAATTACGCGCCCAATGTTAATTTTAAACTAATAAATATTTAACTGATTTGCAAATAAAAAATATTTTTCTTAAAAAAAAATAATTTAAAAAAAATAAGGGCCCTTTAACTTTTTACGGGCCCCTATGCAATGCATAGTTTTGCCCCCCCCCCCCCCCCCCCCCTGTCGGCGGCCCTGTTTGGTACATAAGTTTCCTAGTACCTGTTGGATATCATTATAATTGGACATTTTTGAGAACGCGCAAATGCACAAATAGTAGATGCCATATCAATTTTTAGGTTTTAACGTTATTGAAATTAATCCTTATATGTTATATGATTCTCTTTAATTTTAATGATTTATTGAGTGGCAATTGAAAGTTTTGTAATGTTGCACACCCCTAGTTTCACATTGAAATATCTAATATAGATGTGATTGGGTATTATTACCATTACAATTTATTTTTTAGTCATGATGTTGCTGCCCCAATGTCACCCCAAAACCAGGAAGTGTCTTGTTACATTGACTACAATATCTCGTTTCCTGCTCAAGATCTGTGGAGAGTGGTAAGAAGCAATATTATTAAAATTATAACAAGTCTTGAAAAGTTCATATTTAACTTACAAAATTATGTAAGTTTTATGTTTCTCTATGTCTTTAAAGTCAGAAGAAAATACTTAAAAATCATTTTCATTAGTTTTGATATCTTGATTCGCAGTATCTATAAAATTTTTGTTTTTCCTTTTGAATTCAAGCAGTTTTGAATTGATTTATAGGTAAAAAAAAAGTTTGAACTATAGATATCATGCAAATCATTTAAGGGGGGAAACGTTGATATTTTTTTTTTGTAATAATTTGTAAAATAAGTTATTAAATAATTTAAAGAAAACAAATGTTTCAAATATGCAGATTCTTTGTAATTTATATACTAAAAGGATATATCATTACTCAAGTTAAATTGGATTCTTTCTCCTTTAAAGCCTTCATAGTTTTTTGCAAGCTTCATAGTTTTGTACACATTGAAAGAGTTACAAAATATTTAAGTTTGATTAAAATTAAAAAAATTTCATTTTCTTTTATTTTTCATAATGCACATTGTAGATTAAAATTTGAAGCCACATTTTTTTACAGTTTTAAAACTTTTTACGCAGAAAAAACTTTATATTAAGAATATGTTATTAAGTGTTCAAGGATCAAAAAGCTGGGGTTTGCCTTAATGTATTTTATTTGTATCATTTTTAACGGGCGTTCTTGTATCATATTTGTAAGTTTCAACTAAAACACGAACAAGATTTCCATAGGCTAATAATTTTTAAGTAATTCTTCTGCTGCTCTTAAGTAAAATTAACAGATGCCAGAAAACGGTTTTAAAGTTTTCCATAATTTTATTTCTTTCAAAACTGCAATATTATACATCGAGTTATTAAAAAAAACCTAAATTCATAATCCAACAACAACACATGAAGAGCTTAGTGGAAGAACGTGCTAAGTGACATTTTTGAAAAATTTAGATTTTTGTGTCATTGAACGTAGTACTAACTTCTTTAACGGTAACAAGTTTTCCCTTTTTCATAAACTATATGTGTAGTACATTTTTTACGTTTTAAAAATACCGTTTTCAACAGATCTGAGTGCAAACTAAAAACTTTAAAGCTCTTTTTCTTGTTTTCAACTTTTTGTCACGTTCTTTCATTAAGCTCTTCCCTGTGCAAGTTAAATTTTCAAACTCTAAATAAATAATTAACATTAAACAATATTTATTATCATTTTTATTTCTTTCAGGAAGTCCTGAATAGAGAAACTGAAGGTGATGTTTGGCATACGATACATTCCCATGTTCGTTTTATTCATACAACTTCAGGACAGGCCCTAAAGGTGAATTTATACTTGCAATCAAAATTATATGTGATGAACAAAGAATTTTAATTTTTGTAAATTAAAGGATGTACTTGGCTTTGACTTTGAATGTGCTTAAATTATGATCATTGTATAGCAAAAGCTGTTTTACAAAAAAAACAAAAATGGGGCTGGAGAGCCCAGTCGGTTAGGCGTCCGCCTAGCATGCGAAAGATCCCAGATTCGGGTCCGGGCATCGCCAAAATAACTGCCGACCTATAAACGGCCCGTGCAGCCAAAATTGTCCGACGAATAATACCCCGTGTAGAGGGAGTGCACATTAAATATCATCAAGTCCCAACACTGGGTACGATGTTGCCCTTAACGGTTGCGTTGGGTGCCTACTCAGTTGTCGGCTCGTCACTTGACTGTGGTTCTAAAATACGACGCCCGTCTCCAATAGCCCTCGTGTAGCTCTAGTGCAACGATAATTCAAACTAAACTAAACTAAACATTTTAAGTCAAGTTATTTTAAAGTAGTTGTTGGTATCATGTTAAAATTGCCCATTGGAAAAATTCTATTAAAATCAACAAAAGATTTAAACACTGCATTAAGTTTTATGTATCGGAATTAAAATAAGTTTATATTAAATTGTTTTTATTTTTTACTGCAGAAGACATCTGTATTTTTGCTGTTTAATGTTCTTGTTTGCAATTCTTAGTTAAATTGTGTACCTATTGTGTTAGGGTTTTAATTACTATTTTAGCAGTACAGAAAACAATGAAACATGCAAATTTTAAAAACTCAGTTCTTTAAAGTGTTCTTATTTATAGTTTAGTGGAAAGCAACTGCCTGAATGGGGTTTCAACCAACACGAGATTGTGACAGATCGAGTTGTGAGCCAAGATGACACCATTTGGAACGTAGAAGAGCATCGTTATACTAAAAGTATTTTCTTTTCGTGATATTTTAAAAACTTGTATTCATTTTACATAATGGTAGTTGTAAAATCAGTTTGATACCTTTTAAAACCTTTCTAAAGTATTGCTTGCACAGTATTTTTGTATATGTGTCTTATATTATCTATCGTTAAGTTCCGTGCAATTTTATTTTTATCGAATTAGCTTGGAATCGGCTCTCAATAAGCTATTAGTTTATATCTGTTATTATATGCTGTGTGCTTTTATATGGTATACAAAGAAAAACAAATTGCCACCGATTTAAAATCAGAACAGTTTTTGGAATGCAAAAATAGTGAAAATTGGTCATTTTTTTATTGCTTAAGTGCAAAAATTTTCAGAAGGAAATAAAGAATTAGAGAACAAATTAATACAAATCAATATTTCTGGGGGTGAAAAGACAGACAGAAATAATTAATGCGTTTTTATTTTACTGAGTCTGTTAAATTTTTTTGTGTGTGCTCAGAGTGTATTGACTGTTTAGGACCTTGTAAGTTTTTCATACTGACGTTAACATGGCAATTTGAATGCTGCTTACGAGTACAGTGTGTTATGTTTCTTGTGTTCTTGTTTATTTCTATGTGTTAGTTTTAAATGAAACAAGGAATTGACAATAAATAAGACGAAATACCAAATAATGACAGTAATTTTATGACCAAACAGTCAGAGGCTAATATAGTTATCTTTAACCTCCATTTCAAATTGATGTGTCTGTGTTCAGATTATAGCACATATATGATTATTTTAACTACAATAAATTATAATTCTTTAATGCACAATGCAATTTTTGTCTTTTTTTAGAGGCAGACCAAAAAGAGCGGGAACGGGACATGGGAATGGCTGAGTTTGTTCCGCTTCAACCAACTCAACTTTCCTTCTTTGAGAAAATGTGGGAGTTACAGGTAGGTGACTGAAGTATTTAGAAATAAAAATTTACGAAATACTGTTTTAATTAAAATTTATTTGCATTTTGGTTTATTGACACATTCTAAGCAGCTTTGTGCATAAATAAACAAGTTGAAAAAGCTAAAAATAGCCAACTTTGCCTCTGTCAGTAGGCTTTAACTCGGTTAAAATACCAAGTCTAGATTCATATTGTGTTGGTTGTTTAAACATTCGTGATTTTGAACAAAATAATTCCTGCATACATGTAATATTTGACTTAGTTTTTAAAAAAAAATTATTTACATTTAAAACCATTTACTTAAGTTACAACATTTAAAATAATTAATTTAAGCATAATTTTTTTCAGTACAAAATGTTCACAACCAACAGTGAAAATGTTCAGGATCACATTTACAGTTCAGAAGCTTTTGATTGGTTATTTCTTACACGAGGAATCGCTTATTGGGTGAGCCAAAACAGCAATGTAAGTATGGATTATTTTTCTATTGTATTTCTTTTCCACTAAATTGTTTTAGTTGGCTTGTTTCAGGTGATATAGTTTCTTCCAGCTTGCATTCCTGTTCTTTCTTCGATCGGTGCTCTGATTGTTGCTTTGTTCCCACGTAACATTGATTCACAAATCAAGGATCAAGAAAGAATTTATTTTGGTGGCATTTCTTTTGCCACTCAAAACCTGAAATATATGCATTGAACAAAAAAATTAAATTTGTCAAGCATACATGTGATTTCATAAATTCCAACAAACTCAATTTGATTGTGATACACAGGGTGTCCATAAAAGAATGTCCGAGGTTTAATGGTATATTACAGGAGTTTATTTTATACTAAATATAACAAATCATACATGATATTGAAGGAAAACTAACCTAGTTGTTCCTATAAGTGCTCAATGTGTGCGCCTTTAGTGATACGGCACACATACAACCGAAAAGGCAATTCTTCCCATACTGTTAGCAGCAAGTCCGGAGTAATGGAAGCAACATCCTGTGCAATTCCCGTATCACTAGAGGCACACATATTGAGCACTTATAGGAAAAACTAGGTTAGTTTTCCTTCAATGTCATCTATGATTTGTTATATTTAGTATAAAATAAACTCCTGTAATATACCATTAAAACTCGGACATTCTTTTACGGACACCCTGTATATTATATAATAACCTCTGAATGTAAAAAAAAAATATGAAGTAGAAACATAGTTAATAACGTGGTTTCAAAGAAAAGTAATAAATGCAATTGCTCTTAAGTAATACAATTACGTTTTTTTTAAATATTATAACACTATTGAAAGTTCATTTATGTATTTGAAATAAACCTGAAATAAGTTTAGCACGCATTAAAAATCCTTAATCCTCAAGCATATAGGCTTCCATCTATAGTCACCTCATGTCATCTATGATTTTAATTTGTTAAATAAATCCTATGTAATACATAAACTCGGACATTCTTTCGGACACCTGTATATTATCGAATAAAAAATTGAACTATTATAAGTGTCTGTCAAAGAATAGTATAAATTCAATTGCTCTTAAGTATACATTGCTTTTTTAATAATAACATTAAAGTTCATTTTTTTTAATACTGAATAAGTTCCTTAAACCTACAGTTATTTCTATAGTCTTCTACTTTTTATCTTTACATTTATTAAGGGTAGAGACTGAAATCGGATCGGACTTTAATTCGGGAATATCGAATTCTCGGAATTTTTCAAATTTTGCAAAATATCAGGGAAATTTTCCATTTTGAATTACTTAAGAGGAGTCGGATGGTTCCATCTCACCCACGTTAATTTTCCTAACTTTAGGAACATTTTTCTCAGGAACTGTATGAGATATCATTATGAACTTTTTTATATTTTGTTTCTTACATATAGCCCTTTGATTTAAACTGAGGATATTTCATAGTATGGAATTTCTTCTAATGTTCTGATAATCAGCACTGCTTCAGTTAATTGGAGCTCTACTATAGCTATTAATGACTGTTTAGAAACTTGGGGTTTAAAAATATCATGATGTTATGTGTTTAGCATTTAGATTTTTTTTTATTTGATTCAATTTTGTAATAAATAGTGCACACTTTTTCCCCCTATACTCAGATTCATTTTCAAGCATATAGGCTTTAAGGTCTTGAAAATAAGGTTTTTCATTCAAAACTTTTCAAGGAGTGTACGAACTATGTTATAATGCTATTCTGTGATCAAGTGGTTCCTCTGAACTTATTCTGATTTCCGGAAAAGTTAAGAAGGCTGATCCATAATCCGGAAAGTCTTACCGCGATGTCTGGATTAAAGTTTTCTGTACTGTATTGAATAGTGTGTATTGTATATTTTCTAGGTTATTGTAAAATCATTGAATTTTTTGTGAAAGTATCAGGGAAATCATGGAAATATCAGGAAACTTTTTTTTCAAGGATTTTGTCACCACCCTTAATTTGTTTTCATTCTTGTTCTTCTGCAATTTCATTGGTTTCGGTTCTGTAAGACTTTACTCAAACTCAATTGGCGATAGTTAATATCACTACAACCAGATATTTTGTATATTTGACACTTTACTGAAAATATTGTCTCTATTGGAATATTTTCTTTTTTAGTTATGTATTTTTGTAAAACTTTTCTAAAGATTACAATACTTTAAATTACATACCATAAAAGAACAATAAGAGTGCAAAGATGACGAAACGAACAATAATAAAATATAATCAAAAGAAAGTGCGTTGAAACCATACACTCTGCCCAAAATTATTTAGTGATTCCAATATTTTTATGATAAATTTTAAAAATTAGATCAAATTAATTTGTTTTACAATACTGTAGTGTATTAAGTTTTAGTGTATTGATGAAGTTTGCATTATTAATTTTGTTCCTTGTTTTACACAGGCCCAAATACACTTGCTTGGTAACATAGCCATTTGGTATACAGCTACACTGTCAATTGTGTTGTATTCTGCTGCGCTGGTGTTTTATCTTTTGCGTCGTAGGCGATGTGTGTATGATATTCCTGAAGGTAACCACATTTGTTTTATTTAAATGCTTAAAATAGGTTGGTTATATAAAGAATTTTTTTTATTGTTTCAATCACTGTCGTCACTTTCTGTAATTGTGATTATTAGTAGTTATGTAGCAAAGTTATTAAGTAATGATTAGATTACAAACTTGATTTGTTCCTCAAAATTCTTATTTTATTTAAATTTTCTTTAGATGTAGTATAAATACAGTTTTTTTATAGCCTTGTATTTGTCTTAAATGATTTTATGATGTTTATTATGAGAAGAATAATTTCAATAAAGTTCATTTTGAAGCAATTGTTGTTATTAGTAATCTCATAACAAACTTATTGAGAAAAGATTAAAATACAAAAATTAGTTCACCATAAAATTTTATTTAAATTTTCTTTAGTTGTAATTATGAATAGTACTTTTTTTTAACTTTGTATTTGCCTTAAATGATTATTTAAAGAGAAGCATATGAAGTTATTTTTTTTTTATTCTTCAAAGCTATGGAATAAGTTTTCTATTTCTGGCAATTGAATCCTTATTGAGAAATGTTTAAAATACACATTTGATTAGTTCCACAATATTTTTATTTTAATTTTCTTTAGTTGTATTGTAAATAGCATTCTTAAAACCTATTTTGTGTACTTGTCTTAAAAGATTTTTTAAAAGAAGTATCTAATGTTTAATTCTTTAGACGTATGGAATAAGTTTTGCATTTCCGGCAAAGTGTGCCTGTTTGGATACATCCTGCACTTCATTCCTTACTTCTTCGTGGACCGTACCTTGTTTTTGCATCATTACTTGCCGGCATATTTCTTCAAGTTATTGCTCTTGGTTACTTTGGTGGAACACATGAGTTTCTTAGTTTGGTAAGTTATTTATTTGTAAATTAAGAATGCTAGTAAGACTCTTTAGTTCTAGCTTCCACACTACGTTAATAACGTAAAAAGTGGAAGGTATTATAATCGTTCAGTCCGTCTGTCTTTTTCATAGCCCAAACTACAAATGCTACGGACAAGGGCGATACGTCAAAAAATTCTGCGCATCGAAATTAGATTACATTGAAAATTTCAGAAAGAATTCGAATTCGAAGTACATTAATTATTTAAAAAACTGCAAAATTAAATGCTCATTTAAAAAGCATAGGAAGCCCTTTTTATTAGAATTAAATCACCATTAGCAACAATCGCTCGAGAAACTTTAATTATTTAGACAATAAATTAAAATAAATTTATATTTGCGACATCGATCAGTTTGAAATGACGTCATATAATGACGTATATATTTCACTACGAGATTCTTTGTATGTTGATATGAAATATTTTCATTCTATTTAAAAGCGAGGAATATTACATTTTTGTTCTTTGAAATATAAATTAATTTTGACGATAAGTAATTATTGAATTTTCGAAATAAAATAAATGACACTAGCCAAATTTAGCATGTAAATGTTTAATATAGAATTAATGCTGTGTTTGGCGCTTTTTTACCTGTTAAATACAACTGTTGTGTGGAAGCGGGTTAAGTGACAGATTCTGTTACAAACCTACTTGTTTTTTTTGCTTTGTTGGTAGCGCGTCTTATTACAAAGTTGCAGGTACAGGATCGAGTACAGTTGTTTCCTCTTGATGGTACATGAATTTATTTCCGGAAATCAAAATAACTATCTCAATGTTAACCTATGGAGATATTGGATAGTTTTCCATGACTAGAGCATACACCATTTTTAGCCTACTTTTCTTTTTTTACTTCAAAAGATTTTTAAAAAATGAAAAAGTAGGTATTGACATACGGTCGATGTCCGTCTGTCTGTCCGTACCCCCCCTTCCAAAATCGGTTCTATCATTGGGATCTTAAAAATTCTTTTTTTGTTAGAAAGCTATGACCTCAGAGACCCAACTTTCATACTTTTTGTCCTCCTGTCTGTATGTCTGGACGGACATAAATCTACTATCAGTTGGCGAATTTCCCCTTGAATTAGCATTGGAATTCAATTTTGAGTCATTTAAATCATTGTTGCCAAATCAACCATGGCATGAGAAACTTTATTTATTTAAAAATATTTGAAGCAAACTATTTTTTTCATGAATCAGTTTGGAATGACATCATAAAATGTAGCACAATGCGATTCTTTGATTGTTCATTAATTGTTTACCAAGAAAGCGGCAAGGCATATTTTTTGCATACAATTATGCTTAGTTTTAATTTAAATTTCTTATTTTTTTAATACAGTTTGGAGTAGTTTCATTACTTTTGTAATTAATAAATATTTAATTATTCTTCGATCTACAAATAAATCGTGCAGACGATAAATAATATTAAGTTAATTTGAGAAAGAATATTAAGAAAAATAGTTGATTTTGGCATTTAGATGTTTAAATTATAGCTGGATGTTGTGTTTGGCGATTTTTTTTTCTAATGTGTATAAATCTAGTGTAGAAACGGTTATTGATGATATTTACTGTTAGGAACCTAGTTTTTTTTCCAATTACAATTTAAGTAACAGGAAAGTAGGCTATTTTAGTTCTTTAAGAACTTCTTGTTTACCTATTGGTTCAGAATTGTTCATTATAAGTTATATTCAATCTAAAAAACTGGTAATCTTTTTTTATTGAAGCTTAGAAGTTCTACTTGTTTCATATGTGCACTATTTTAAACATCTATTTATGTGTAAGCGTTAAGTGCTACAATAAAAAAAAACTTTATAAAACTTTAAAAGGGGGGGGGGGGGTAGTCGCCTAAGGCGTTTGCCTAGCATGCAGAAGGTCCAAGGTTCAGATCCGGGCATTTCCAAAATAACTGACGAAATATAAACGGTATCTGATTCAACAAATGATCCCCTGTAGAGGGAGTGCATGTTGAACAATGCCCAAGTCCCGACGCTGCGTAAGATATCACCCTTAAAAGTTAGCTTTTTTGCTAAATCTTTATAATATTATGACTGCTAAATTTCAATACAAATATTATAACTGCCTCTATCAGCTATTCTTTGCAGGAAATGAACTATGCATTTTAACAGTAACACATACAATTTTCTTTCAGCCTTGTCAGCAACTGCTTTCTACGACAAGTTCTCCAAAAAGTATTCTTCGCCTCTGTCATCGTTTGGATAGGATTTGTGTTGTACACTTTTAAAGCCTTTTCTGTGTTCAGCTATGGCAGCTTTCCGCTAACAGCTGATCAGGTGTTACAGCTGAGATGGAAAGATACCTGGGATTTTATTATACATGTTGCATAGACTTAAAAAGTTTTTTTTTTGTATATTGTTTGGTTTTCCTATTTGGATACATGATTTTTTAAATCGTCAAAATTTTATTGTACACAGTAGCGGATTTCTAAATAGGCTAGCTAGGCTAGAGCCTACGGCGGCAAATTTTCGTAGGCGGCAAATTTACTTCGACTTCCGCAAAACCTTCCCTGCATTGTGGTCGAAAGGGGGTAGATAATCCCTTTGCGGAATTCCTTAAGTTTTGAAGCTGCGTGAATTTGCCCCGTTTCACTTTATTTTGAAAAACAAGCCTATTTATTTTTCGAGACATGTTGAGGCAATTCTTTCAAAGCGCAACTGAAGTTTAAGTGCTCTAATACATTGGATTATTTGTTAGTATTTCACCTCAAGCCCTATTTTATGTAGCATTAAAGTAAGAGATGAGAAAAATTACATCTAAATGATCAAAAACATACTTCCATCATTTTTGAAACTTAATTAATTTAGTAATTTAGGGGCACGAACTTTTATTGAACAACGGGTTACAATGAGACAAATCAACCATTGGTGATCAACTTTTGAATTGATTTTTACCCCCACCTACCCTATAGGCGGCAATTTTTGGTTCAGCCTATAGGCGGCACATTTGGAAATCCGCCACTGATTGTACAGTCCCTGGACAAATTATTAGACGCACTGCAAGATTTCACGTATCAATCAACGATGAACAAAATACTTTTAGAAGGACATTTGTGTTCCTAAACTTAAGCTATTTAATGGAAAATACTATCTTGCTATACTTAATACATATATCGACATCTTTTTTAATGATATGGCATTCTTTGGTATGTTTTCATCATTACAAACAAATACTGTGCGTCTAATAATTTGTCCAGGGACTGTATAACTGGATCAAAAATCATGAAATTGAAATTGATTTTTAAAAGATTTTATGTCGGAATCGCCACATTTTATAATTACTTTATAGTCTATTTATTGAAAATACCAGCTTCAAAGTATCAGTTTTTTAAAAATCTTTTTGTATGTTTACAAATAAATGTTGAAGCTCATAGTAATACCAGCTTATGATATGTGACGTCATTTTAGAAATACTTTGAAGTTGAGAGTTTTGATGAACAGGTTATAATCTAGACTGAAAGGACTCCACCTTACATTTAAAAAAAATTATGTAATGAATTGAAATTATTGTTAGTTCTGTGTACTATTTCCAATGTATAAAAAAATGCTTGAACTTAATTTCATAAAATTTGTTTTGATGGCAAATTTCTTTTGCCGCATTTGGTATAAAAAATGAAGGCTGAAGTATTGAAGATTAATCAGTGAATATATAAATACACTTAATTTTTTAATCAAAAATATTCATTAAAATTGTTTTTTGTGAGATTTTTTATCAATCTGTGAACTGTAATACCCAATATTATTTGAAAAAACCTGTTTTACAAAATTTTCATCATGTTTATGAATAGAATTTCATAAGTTTTGCTTTTATAAGCTTGGTGTCTTTTTAATTTGTTTTTGTAAGTACAATCTAACTCCATTACTAAATTATGTTAAAATGTTTTCTCCTTAAGTGTTTTCATAACAGCTACCATTCTAAAATATATTTTCCTCTGTGATCAGTGCCTTGCCTTGTATTTATGTAGCATTAAAAAGTTTTATTATTTATGTCATGAAATTTTTACATTTAATAATTGTTTAATCTAAGTATTGTTAACATCGTTCTTTTATGTATTTGTATTTTACTTTCTTAATGTGTTTAATTTAGCCCTGTATTTTTTGTTTCCCTTTTACAAGTATTTTATAGGGATGTCATTGAAGTTACTTAATTTTTTTTTATATAAATTGTAAAGTGTCGAAAATTTTTATGTTTTTAAATTATCCAGTTTCAATAATCAATGTGTCTGTAGTGTTCTTTGATTACTTTTATTTGACTGATATTATCCTTAAAGTTCAAAGGTAATGTTCTAAAACTTTTTATTCATTATAATTTTGTATATGTATTTTAAATGTTTTATTTCTCTTCTTTCAGAATTGCTTTTAACTAAAAATTTAGTTAAAATTTACAGAATATTAATTTTAGGAAATTCTATTAGTTAGTTGACTTATAGAATATTCTAAAAATAATATTCTATAAGTTTTGCCTTGAATGCAATTCTAATAGTAAACTAATAAAATTTGGTTAAAACACACAGAATATTATTTTTAGAATATTCTATAAGTTACTTTTCTTATTTTAGAATAAATATTGCTAAGTAGTCACTAAGTATTTTGGCTAAATAAAATATATTTATACCTAGCTTGTCTATTATACCTTGCCGTCCAAAATAGAAAGAATCAGAAGAATTTATAACTAAAAAAAAGTATTTTAATATTAGAGTTATAGTGTATAGTTAGAGTACATGGTGCTTTTTTTTTGTATTGTGGCATTTATAACTGCCATTTGTTTATAATTTTATTGCATAACATATGATATTTATACTTATTATAACATTTTATGTTGACATCTAATTTACTAAATAACATTTACAGGATTTGCATATGGTATTGTTTTGTAAAGAGACAATGTTTTGAAATAAGAATTTTTTATGATTGTTAAAAACTTTTACTTTATATACAAGTAGCCTCTTGTCCTATTTCTTTGATATGTATTTGTAAAGAGCTTTTGTTGTGTCTTCCTCTTTTTAATGAAGGTTAACATTCCAGCTTTTCTTAAATTGTTAGAAAGCTTTTTCAGGGCCCCCCCCCCCCCATAATCATTAAAAGTAACCTAAATAGCAAAACTGTGACACATTTTATTTTCTACTTGTTAGGGGGCGTCCATAAATTTCATAGGGCATTTGTCAAGGGCATTTAATCCTGGCTATTTTACTAAAAATCACTTGGATAAGTTTTTTTTCATTCAAGTCATGGTAGTCACTCTTGAAATTGTGCACAATTCTTCAAATATAATGAAACAAATTGTATTTTTTCGATAAATTTAACACATTGACAGTAAACATATAAAGTTTGAAAAGCGAGATAGGAGATAAGGTAAATTCTAATTATAATCACATCAAAAAGGGTAAAAAAATATCATCAAAACCACCATGTGTAGTTTATGGACGCCCCCTTACTACTCCAGTATGTACTGCTTGGCACATGGCTTAACCCTCTGAAGGACACAGGCGTATAAATCTGTTAGCTGACTGTCGGTTTCTTCAGCTTCACCCATAATTTTTTGAATTTATAAATCATTTTACTAAAATTTGAAGTTTGGGGGAGTCATTTATAATCATCTGCTACCAGGGCCGGATTTCTAAATAGGCTAAGTAGGCTGTAGCCTAGGGCGTCGAATTTTTTTGGGTGGCAAATTTTACGACCCATTAGAGCAGCATTCGGCATAAAAATATTATTATAAAGATACGAATATTTTTAAGAAAGAAAACAAATAATTTATACTAATGCGTATAAACCGTAAACGTATATATAATATTTCGTAGCAAACATGGTAGCTGCGAGGCCAATTGCACCCCTCCTCCCGGATTTCGAAGTTGAAAGAAAAATAGTCGAACAGTTAAAAAAAAAAATCTATTTCGCTTTCGATTTAGCGTGTAAAGGTACATAGATGATTCGAATATGTGTCTATTTTAAACAGCACATATCACCCTATTTTGCAGCTAACCAGCTACCTTTCCCCGAAGGGGAAGAATATTGTGACAGGGGCAGCAAATCAATCGTTGCCTACAGGCGGCAAATCTTTAAATCCGGCTCTGTCTGCCACAGAAATGTAATTTTAAAAATTTAAATTTTAATGATATTAAAATTTAAATTTTTAGAATTACATTTCTGTAGCAGACATAGCCGGATTTAAAGATTTGCCGCCTGTAGGCAACGATTAAAACAAAGGCTAAGAATGCAGTGAATACCAGTTTACACTTCAATCCATTTGCTTATCCCTCGGAGGGTTGAGAAATGGATGTTGGTGACTTTTAACTTACTTGTAACAAGAAGTACAAATTGAGAAAGAAACTTACCATATCTGGATGTTTTTGCTATTTGGCCACAAATCTTACTTTCTCGTTGTGCTAAACAGTGTGTACGAGATTGGTATCTTCTACTTAATCATGGAAATAAAATCTAAGCGAGTTTTAAAAAAAACTAAACTCCTTGGCGCAACAGCCCATTAGTGGGCCAAGGCCTGCCGTTCCCATTTCAGCTTTCGTGACCTAGGGCTCTTTGGTGTTAGGCATATGTCCCAGTAAGGTGGTCAGCCTCAGGCAGAACCCCCAGTGTTTAGTTCCCAACATGCTTGGTACCCATTTTATCGACACACTCATGGGATGAAAGGATGGGTCACCCTCGCCCAATCCGGGATTCGATCCCCGGACCTGTGGCGTGGCAATGCAAAGCACTACCACTAAGCCACTGGGCCTCCATTAAAAAACTAAGCCTATGAATGTTTCTAATTTAAATAAAGCATTTAGTAATTTATTAATTTGAGTTTAAAATCTATGTGATAATGTTTATAAATGCTTTTATTAATTTTTTGTGTATTGAACCAACAAAGTTTGTTGAACTTTTTAAATATAGAAAATTTTACTGTTCTATTGTTTTGTTTCATTGAGATTATGTTATCACTTTGATTCTCATCTATATAATGCATTTTCATTTTGCTTCAAACGTTATAATTTGATTTACTACAAATCAAAAAGAAACGGTGACCAAAAAGTTATTCTTTTTAGCCATTGTTTTTTAATTGTTCAGCCTTTCTACTTACTTTTTATGAATAAATTATGAAAAACAAATTTTTCTTATTTGAAATTCTTATTTTAGTATTATATTTTCATACTAAAATTTCCTTGGTTTAATTAGTAAAGATGTATTTGAGTTGAGTAATGATATAGTATTAAAGCAATATTTTATTTGTAGCTAACGACAGTTCAATGTCTCTGAGCTTAATCTGCAACTACATTATTCACGTTTAGTATTTATATATAGTTGTCATAAGAAAATGCTTATGCTATGTTGTATGCTTATTTAAACTATCATTTTATACTTAGAAAATAAAGTTTTTTTTATATAAAAATTGGATTATCTTTGGTCATTCATTTATATAATAATAAAGAGATAAAAACTATTTCAAATATATATTACATATTCTAACTTAACCCCTCAAAATCTACTTAACTTAAATTATCTTTTTCATATATCACTTAGTACTTTAACATCCCAACCTCACCTTGTCGGCGACAAACATTCGCCTAGATCAATCGTTCCCACAGAAACTGTTTAGTCATCACATTTTTAACGTTGAACTTTCACACAGCTCTGATTGGTCAGTGAAGCAGAGCTCGAGATTTTTCGCCATTTTTGTGAGCATTCGATCACACTCTCTCGTCGGCTGCAGACGACTAATTAACTATCTCCTGATGAAGAACTCTTAATAAAAGATCTTTAATTTCTCCGAAGTTTCCCTGTCGACTTATTTGAAATATATAACAAAAAAAAAACCATTGCAATATATGTAAAAAAATAGTTTTATTTCTTTGAGTTATAAAATATATGCTAACACAAGTATTAAAAAGGGCAACTAACACATAATATTCATTTAAACCTATAACTGTATTACATCCCCAAGTATAAAAAAAAATCTTCATGAAGTACAACACAATTTAAATATCAAATAACAAACATATAACTGTAATTTAAATATTTTTTTTTATGAACTCATAGATTCATATCATTTAAAGCGCTTTTCTAGGTATATTTTCTGAAGATAAATATTTTTGTTTTAAAGTCATTGTTTCTTTTGTCAGATATGTAACAAGTAAGAGTGTAACACAGATAGTTTTTTTAAAAAAATATATTATACATTACATATAAGTAGTACACATAAGTATTGCACACAATAATATTTATATATAATTCTCTGAGGAATACAGACACATCACTGTAACTCATAACTAACCCATCAACCAACTAACAGGTTATATGTATGTGTGCGGGAAGCATTTATTTGTTAATCGGCCTGAATAAAAAATAGTTATAGTAGTGTTACAGTAGAGAGCCGAAAATCCTATTACTCGGAAAAAGTTCCTGGCCAGATTTGAGCCAATCCTTCGTTTAGTTTAGTTTGAATTATCGTCGCACAAGGGCTATTGGCGACGGGAGTCGTATTTTAGAACCACAGTCAAGTGACGAGCTGACCCAATGCTACCGTTAAGAGCAACATCGTACGCAGCGTTAGGACTTTAAAGGATATTTAACGTGCACTCCCTCCACATGGGGTATTATTCGTTGGACATTTTTGCTGCATGGGCCGTTTATAGGTCGGCAGTTATTTTGCCGATGCTCGGACCTGAACCTGGGACCTTCCGCATGCTAAGCCAATCCTTCATATTTTGTATTAAAATAATGTAATTTTGTATGGATATCATACAACCGTAAATTTTTAGCGTTACAACCGAGCAGTTAATTAAAACTTATTGTTGTAAGCAAAATATTATAACATTAAGGTCTATGCGCAATTCAAGAGACTGAACAATGGCGTTATATAAACAAGTAGTCATTGTTATCGAGTTTGACTGTACTATAGTTAAACACAGTTTCCTTGCACAGAAGCCGCGGCCATGGGCGGAGCTATAAAACGTGCGAAGCAATCAGATAAAGACAAAATAAAATGGATGAAATTTTCCCTTTATCTGATTGCTCTGCGCGTTTTATAGCTCCGCGCATGGTCGTGGGTTCTGTGCAGGGAAACTATGAGTTTAACTATATGCACTACAGCATGGAGTAATACCCCTCATCCACAAAAAAAATTCTCCCCAGTGAGAGACGAGGCATCTTCGGAACAGAAGAACGAAACGATGCCAGCACACTCATCAGGTTTCAATGTGTAAGACATGTAGCTTGCTGCTGAAAGAACTTATAATTTGATTTAGTTCACTTGTTTCATCAGAAATATAGATTTTACGAATATTAGAATTGGTACATCTAAACTCCCCGGCGCAACAGCCCATTAGTGGGCCAAGGCCTGCCGTGCCCATTTCAGCTTTCGTGACCTAGGGCTCTGGGGTGCTAGGCATATGTCCCGGTAAGGTGGTCAGCCTCACATGCAACCCCCAGTGTTTAGTTCCCAAGCATGCTTGGTACCCATTTTATCGACCCACTTAATGTATGAAAGGATGGGTCAGCCTCGCCCAATCCGGGATTCGATACCCGGACCCGCGGCGTGGCAATGCGAAGCACTACCACTAAGCCACTGGACCTCTGAATTTGTACGTCAAAGAAGTGTTAAAAGTCATAGTCACAATAAAAAAAATCTGCTTTGGTAATTTAATCCTTTCTGGCGGTCATTTTATAGCCTCCTAAAAATATTTATTTTATTATGTGTGTTCAAATAAAGCAGTTCTCGTCCAAGTTAAAAGAAAAATCTCATTTAGAGATTTCAAATTATGTAAAGAATTTAATATCGTACTCCCACAACAATTCTTAGGGTTTTTTTTAGTCAAGACCTCTGGCTCTCCTCTATAAAAATAACAGGGTGGTGATAAAATATAAAAAAAATGGAAATTTCCCCGAGATTTCCCAGATAATTTCAAAAGTTCTCTGTTAACTTTCAGGGAAGTTCCCAATTTTCCAGATTCTGTGACCGATTTTCAGTCCCCTATGAGAAATAAAGATTTGTTGCCGAATTGTATATCGTCCCGAGGCCCCAGCGCAGAATCCGACACATACATTCTTTATCTAAACATATTTTTCATATACACATATGTATGTATTATACAAGTAGGTTTGTAACAGATACTGTCACTTAGAATTGCTTCCACACAAAATCCATGTGCCAAAAACAAGTGCCCAACACAGCATTTACTTCTATATTAAACTTTTAAAAACATCATCATTAAAATAAACTCTTTTTCATTGAAAATTAAATAATCATTATTTATCCTTTGCTAAATTTATTTGTACTTCCAAGAATGATTTTTGAATACCATTTAAAAAACAATTAAAAAAAAACCTTGGCCAATCTTGAATACTATCCACTACAATCTGGAGTAATACCCCCCAGCCACAACAAAGTTCTCCCCAGTGACATACGAGGCATCTTCGGAACACAAGAACGAAACGATGCCAGCACATTCGTCAGGTTTCCCCACCCGCCTCAGCATGACGTTCTGCTTTATCATATCGAGGGCAGCATCGTTGTTAGTGAGGGCATCGCTGAATTTGGTTTCGATGATTCCTGGAACGAGGCAGTTGACTCGGATGTTAGAGGAACTGCATTGGGCTGCAACGGCTTTCGTCAGACCTGGAAAATGAAGTTTAGTTTAGATTTATTGCGATTGGCATGCTTCATGTCTTGCATAAAGTTAAGATAAAGATGCTGCCCGGCATATACAAATACAAAAACTGGTTTGTCAAGCGAAGCTATCGATCAGATCACTAAAATGATGCCCCTTTGGTGCTAGTTGGTTTATGTATCCTGTTTTGTGCCACCATTTTATCAGCTTTCGGATAGCATCGATTAAACCGACATGTTAGGTTAATGTGTGAGACAAAGTCAAGCTAGAAACAATGTGGGTTCTCAGAAAATTAAAAAAAACTGACTGAAATTTTAGGGTCTACAGCATGGGGGTTCCCAACCGGTGGTACGCGGGAAAATTTCAGGTGGTACGTGTGAGTGATGCGAGCAAGATGATGCGACTATTTTTGATGTCATTTGTTACTTGTGTGATAGAAGAGGACTTAAGAGTAAAGATAAGTTCCATTACTCCAAATGTTGATATTGGAATCACAGGTAAACAACATCAAGTTTTGCAGTAAAGACTATAAAAGTTTATTTTATATATGCTGATTAATTTTTTGCTGAGTTTGTACTAATTTTTTATTTGTATGTTTTTAGACCAATGTAATAAACAAAACTGTAAATTAATATCATTTTAATTTTTTTATTTCTCCTTTATTATAAGCATGTTAGAAATAAACAAATATTTAACCATTAAATATGAAGTTTTCTCAGGAGTTTAATTCAAAAAGCTTTTGAAGACTTTTAGAATAGTAAATATTATACAAAATTTAGGTCTGGTGGTATGCCAAAATTTTTCAAACGTCAAGTGGTACGAAGGTGCAAAAAGGTTGGGAACCCCTGTCTTAGGGATTAAAGGATTACTACATTAAAAGATATGTACAATTTGGTTCATAAATTACTCAATTTCAGCAATCCATTCAGTTTGGAACCAATTTTTTAAATAAATAATTAAAGCAAAAAAAAAAAAAATAAAAATAAAACTGCCAATCTGAGAAATCTCAAGCTCTCAAACTGTCTGGAAACTGGGAACCACTGGTCTACAGCATTTAGCATTATAGAAACTAAAACTTAGGGGCACCTAAAATTTGGGGGGTCCTAGTTCCGGGCCTTATAGAAGTTCAGGCCCTGGAGTTAATCATAGGTGCTGGTCCCACAACTTTTTAAGCTTGACTCAAAATTACATATAGAAAATAACATTTTCGGAATGCTGTCCTTGATTGCGAATTTTTTTCTCCGGAAACCCTCGGGGCTTATGGCAGATCAGGCCCTGACTGAAAGTGTGAATTTGACACAGATAAAAGAAACAAACCTAGAAGTGCTGTCTTGCTGACAGAATAGGCTCCAAGGAGTGTCATGGGATTGTAACCTGCAATGGACGCCACATACACGATGGCCCCTCCCCCTCTCTGCTCCATCAGCGGCACAGCTGACTGAGTCAGCAAAAAAGCTGCTTTGACATTGGTGTCAAAAATCTTATCCCAGGCCTCTTCAGGGGTGTCGAGGATCTGACACATGACAGGATTGACAGCAGCATTGCTGACTAGAATATCGATCCCGCCAAACTTGGCGACGGCGAAGTCCAGCAGAAGTTGGCGGTCTTCGCTCTTACCCACGTGGCAGGGGATTCCGGCGACGTTGTCGGTTAGGGATTTGATTTCGGCGACGGCTTTCTCGACGTTGTTCTTTTTCCGGCTGCTGACGACCACCGAGGCGCCATCGGTCGCCAAGCGCTTGGCGATGGCGAAACCGATGCCTTCCGTGGACGCGGTGACCACGGCCACTTTCCCGGCGAGTTTTTGGGACATTTGGCGGGTGTTGATGGCGTTTCTGGAGACGACAGAAGAGCCGAGTTTGGAAAATGCACCTCGAAACATCCTTAATCTGTATGAAGAAGATTTAGTCAACACAGGCAGATACTAGAGGCGTTATCGACACTTTTTCCTGTAGCTAATTTCGATAACTGATTTGAATGTTCGTTCGATTGAACCAAAGATTAAGAAGTTATTGACACAAATTGCATCAATATGAAGAAAAATTAACAGGAAAAAAGAGCATAGATTTGTAAAACACTGATAAGGAAAATTTTGGTTTTGGTTATGCAAGTTTTTGGCCATCTATTTTGAGCTTCTGTTAGAAGCTTTAACACAGCTAATTACATTTCATAAGTTAATACCTCGGTCAAAACACGAAACCAACATCTGAATTTCACTCAACAGAACTGCGAGCTACACTTACACTAACACCGTTAGGTCTTTGGACTAACTAGATTTAATAGCGATAAGGAACCTGTTTTAAAATTAAGTAGGCAAAATTTAACGTTGTTAAAAATCTGATGTAAGTACACGAAACTAAAGAGCTGCAACTGTTCCTAACTAGTAAGTTATGTCATAGCCATCATGCAACAACAGACTCTATGAAGAGATCTGCGACAAACCCTATGAAGAGGCAGTAATTTTGTAATCTATTTAAAAGTTTTTTAAAAAATAATAATGTAAAAGATTAAAATTGTGGTTTTATGTCAACTACACTAGAAGTAAAAAAAAAGGTTAAAACATCAATGAATTAAAATATACATATATAAAAGTAATTTGAATAGTCCATACATATACATAGGTTTGCATACTGGTTGGCTGCACTGACCGTTTATAGGAAGGTAGTTATTTTAGCAACGCCTTGGCCCGAACCTGGGACCTTTCGAATGCAAGGCAAGCAACTTACCAAATGGGCTTCCTCTACCAAGAACAGAACCTGTGAAGACATCTCCCTTGACATGACGCCTTAACCCACTCTACCTTCTCTCCTAAATGCACCACTAGTTATGTCTAGACCTTCTGGTACAAACTCATCCTTTTCTTCCTTCTGCTTTTGACCACAACAGACTCCCTTTACACAGCATATTTTTGGTTGGACATTTTGGTTGCACTGATATAATTATAGGAAGGCAGTTATTTCGGCAATGCCCTGGTCCGAACCTGGGACCTTTTGCATGCAAGGCAAGCACCTTATTGAATGGGCTTCCAACTACCAAGAACAGAACCTGTGATCATCTCCCTCGACATGACCCCTTAACCCACTCCACCTTCTCTCCCAAATGCACTACCAGTTATGCCTAGAACTTTTGTTTAAGTCTATTTTGCTTAAAATTCTGTTAATGATTATGCTAGCAGAAATAAGGGAAGGGGTTGGCACCTGGGTTTAAAAAACAAACCCTGATTAATGATGCTGCATAAGAAACCCCTGGTGTCAGGCTATGTTTGCCGCTAAAAACCCTTTTTCTAACATTATAAGTTGTAATTTTGCCGTTTTATTTATTTTCTAGTATTAATGACATATCGTCGATAAAATATTTGATTCGATTCCCAAAGTATATATTAAAATCCCAAAAGTCCCATTTATTTTGAAATCATTATAAAGATTTAAAATATGCCTGTAAATTCGAAGTCAATTCTTGAAAGTTATAAAGCAAAATTTTAAGTGTCCGTTAAGTAATTCCAATTTCGTCACAATTTGTTTAATTTATACTTACACATCAGAATTAGAAATACACAATTACAATTTTAAAAAATAAAACTACAATTTATAGTTATTCGTCAATTACATAGATGGCGCCTCAAAGAATAAATAAAAAAATTGAGCTGTGACGTCACTGCCAGAAAATATAGTTTCTATCGGAACGTACAGCCATGCATAATAGATATAGAAAGTATCGATTGCGCAATCCCCATACAACGCAATACAAATCCCGCGATTGTGTGATGAATCCGCTTTTCGCCATTTTCGCAATGCATCACGGGATACTGGCTGTCAAAAAAACTGCTTTTGCCGAAGAATTACATGCAATAAAAATTGCATTTTTAAAATGCTTCTTTTATGAATAAATTCTTCATACCTACCACAAATTATCAAAACATATCCAGTGATAAAATTATGCTAGCAAAACTGGCAAAAAGTTTTAACTAGTTAATATTTAATATATATTTTTTATTAGTCGAATTTATCTCATGGTGCCATCTGGTGGCTTATGGCACGCCATGGGCGAGCGTGATGTTTCGGCTTGCGAACTGCCTCATGGGATACTGGTGGAAAAGTGGCTTCAGCTTTTCCCCTAGGGGGAAAGCTGAATATTCTTTATCTATGCTCTCTTTCTATATATATGCCATGCATAGATATCATAATTAAAGTACAGGGTGTCCAGAAAAGGACTTCCTGTTGTCCTGTCTGGAATTTGATATGAAACACTTTATTATGTTAGTTTTGTTTATTACGTTAATATGTTATTACACTTTATTATGTTCAATATAACAGACAGATGGCGCGGCAATACCGTGTGTTGGCTGTATGAAAGAACTAGGCATGCGTATATACCGTAAAGAAGGGCACGTAGTCAGAAATGTTCAGTAGCTTTCAGTTCAGGGAAAGCAGCAATAGTTATTGCGTGGAATCCAACACATGGTATTGCAGCGCCATCTGTCAGTTAAATTTAACATAATAAAGTTTAATAACACATAATAAACATAACTAACATAGGGTCAAGTGGGGTAAGTGTGATAGGGTTTCTGCATTTTTCCTTTAACCAGGGGGACCAGGAGGCTACCACCAGGGGGAACCCATAACCAGGGGGCTCCCACCATCCTGCGGAGCGACTTGTTCTGGAAGATCTGTAGTTTCTTTCTATTAGTCTTCCTGACCGATGCCCAGGCTGGACAGGCATATAGTATGATGGGCTTGATCAGGGCCGGATTTAAAGATTTGCCGCCTGTAGGCTACGATCAAATTGCCGCCCTTGTCACAATATTTTGGGAAAGATAGCTGGTTAGCTGTAAAAAAGGGTGGTGTGTGCTGTTTAAAATTTGTTCATCCTCATCGGTTGGTGAAAGATTACTAATAAAAATAACTAATTTTGAAATTCGATCAAGAACACGTTGTTGTTCGAATATTTTATCGTTCAACTTCCAAATCCTGGGAGAGTGTGCAATTGCTCTCGCAGCGGGTGCTATGCTTGCTCCTAAATATTAGTACCATATATTATACGTTTAAGGTTTACTCAGGAATGTAATTTATTTGTTTTCTTTCTTAAAAATGTTAGTATCTTTATAATAATTTTTGTCGAATGCCACTTTAATTGGCCGTAAAATTTGCCGCCCCCGAAAATTCGCCGCTCTAGGCTGCAGCCTACTTAGCCTATTTAGAAATCCGGACCTGGGCTTGATCATCGTGAGGTAGAGGAGTCGCTTTGTTTTAATAGGCAAAGTGGAGCTTCTTCCAATGATTGGATTGAGGGCAATCGAGGCCACTTGCGCTTTCCTGATGGTTTTGTCGATGTGGTCTCTAAAAGTTAACTTAGCATCAAGGTAGACACCCAAGTATTTGACGACATCAACGTATAGTCCAGTAACCAGAGGTAGTTTTTTTCAGGAAAAAAATACAGGAATTGTTTTCTCACCAGTTTTATATGTTTTCGAGGGTGCTGAATTCGAATATCAACTTTGTTAACAAATTCGGCCATGGGAACATTAAAAATAATCGAAAAAATCCCAAAATTTTACCCCTTTTTTTTGGTTTTTCCTTCTAGCAGGAAAAGTATTGATTTCTCAACAAAAACGCCAAAACAAAAGTTGAACTTCTCTAAACAAGCAAAATAAAAGTCAATTACATCATTTATGTCAGTCTAATAGTTTAGTTTCTACAGCGTGCTGAAATTCAGGCAAATTTCGCCCGAATGTAGAAAGTCCAAAATTTTCACTTGCAGTGCGCGCTCGAAAAATAGTATAGTCGAAATAGAGTTAAGGGTGAAATTAATCAGAACACAAACTATTCTTGTTGCAAATGGTAGGAAACAGGCTTCTAATGAACATACTAAAATTGTAACCCGAAATGTCGCGCAAAATACGCTTATTGGCCGCCATCTTGAAAAAACGTCAATTTTTTAAAAAATAACAATAAACTATAATAAGTCGAGTTTGATATCAAATTAAAGGAAATTTTATGTTGACAAAGAATATACTATTGGTTTTTTAAAACTTAAATATTTACAAAGATGTTTTTCGAAGGAAACGACCCTAGTAGCATTGTTTCTCGAAATTTGCTCGATCGATCATCGATCGTTCATCGGATTCAGCGAAAACTCACCGGTGATCGCATCCGTAATCCGAAAGTGCACGAGGCGACATCGGAAATCGGTGAACGAAATTCTATCGATAAAAGTCATCGATTCGATATCGGTCAAAAGTGAAAATTCAATCAATGTACATTTCATCGGAAAACTATGACGAATCGATATCGCAACGATATTTTTAATTACGTGCGAAGAGAAATATTTTTACTGTGTGATAACTATTTATTTTAGTTACTTGGAAATTAATTTTTAACTTTTTGGTCATGATTAATTTTTGAAAAACTTAACTTAAAGAAAATAGATTTTTGAATAAATATTATGAACCAAACAACTTTTCAATACTTAAGTTACCAAGAGTTATTTTTAAATTTAAGATATTTCTATTAGTACTGTTAACTTAAATTAATATTTTAAAGGAAAAATCAAAATTAAAATGTCTTAATCAATAACATAAAACTTTTTTAACGATCAACCTTTTGACCTCTTTATTTAAACTCAAATAAAGTGCAAGCGTCGATAGCCGTGAGGTCCAACGCACGGTTCCAGTTGCAAGTCAAGAGTGCGGAGCCCGAGGTTGGGGGTTCTATCCCCCAGCTGAAGTCGAAACGAGTTGAATTCTACCTGACTAACAGAAAAAAATAGTGTCGCCATCTCGTTTAAAACTTTTGTACTATGTAATGGTTCCAGCTCTTTTAAAGATCCACCAAAACGACGAACGGAAATGGTTTGTTTTGTAGGATAAAATATAAGGTTTGACATAATCTCAGGAGTGGGTCTCCAGTTCGGACAAATTTGCAACAGGGTGGTTTGTTTGCGGGATGGAAGCCAACGGTTTAAGGAACTGTGATGTCACCGTAGACGTTCAATTCGTCCATTTCAATATTGTTAGTTAAAAAGGAAGACAGACCAGGAAAATTAAGAAAACTAAAATGTGTTTTAAGCGAAGAAACAATACGATTCCTTTCGTATTTTATGACTCAATTATTATGATTTCCACTTTACAAAGGGGAAATCACGATAATTGAGTCATGACCTTTGTAATTCTATAGAAAACTGACTTTCTTTTATTTGCCGACGATTTAAAGATTTTTAAGCAAGTTTTTTGTACTTATGATGCTTTGATCTTACAGAATGATATTGATAATTTGTGTAACTGGTATTTAAGTAATAGGTTGTACTTAAATGTTTCTAAATGCAGAGCTTTAAGCTGTACTCGTAAATCAGATAGTTTGTTGTATCCTTATAATATTAAGGGCACTACATTGACTCGCTATTACTCAATTAAAGGCCTGGGTGTAACTTTTTGCAGTAATCTTGATTTCTCTGAACATATTAATAATATCACTTCTAACTCTTACAAAATTCTTGGTTTCCTCAAACAAAAAACTAATAAATTCATTTCCCAACAAACTTTAAAAATTCTTTATTTTAGTATGATCCGTTCTAATTTAGAATACTGTAGCCTCATATGGGATCGTTATAATGACAATATAAAATTAATCGAACGAGTCCAAAATTGTTTTCTTCGCTTTCTATATTTAAGATCTTGCATACTAGTTCTTTTGATCTATCCTCATTTAATCTGCGTAAAAAAAATTTATGTCTCGACCCTTAAATCTAGGGGCGTGAAGTTTCCTGTCTTCTATTTTTCCATAAAGTTCTAAACAATAGAATTGATTCCTACTACATAACTAGTACTGTACATCTCTTTATTCCCAATAGATTTACACGCAATAGTCGTATATTTTCTCCATAGCTCTTCCCATTACAACTATATTCAAAATTTCTGTTTTTGCAAGTTTTATAAAATGTACAATAACAGTTCTCACGATCTAGATATTTTTGCTGTCTTTTATTGATTGTTAAGCTAACTGTTTCCAACTTTTATTTGTTCAATGTGTTTGTTTATAAACTCAATTGTTTCGTGTTTGTTTTATTTCCTAATTGTTTACTTCAATGTACATTGTAATAAGATTTTGATATATAATGTGCATTTAAAATTGAATAAAAAAATACGATAGGAACCATATGATGTTTTAATACTAGGGTTAATTAATATGACGTTGGGATAATAAACTATTTCTAAAATATATAGTTAAATAAGTATGTATAACGATGATTCTCCATTTAAAAATATCTTTCACATATTCTTCCAATAATTTTCCCTTAAAAGTTCCTCGTCTAGTGCTGATCGATTTAAAACGTTTAATATTCTTCGATTCAACATCAGTCATTTGCAACAGAATGTTTGTTCGGTATCATTTGTTAGTTTTATATGCTTAGATTAGTTCTAATCAAGAAAAAGTGATGTAAAAAATAAAAAGGGTAATGTTTTAAGGCTTTAACTAGTTCAAAACTAATTGTAAAGTTAAAAGTATTTGTCTCAAGGTAGAAGTTGAAACTAGTTTAACATCTTATTGTTTAGAAGCATCTAATCGTTAATGCCCCAACAAAGGTAGCTTTAAGAAAAGGAAATTTTTATAACTAGCGATTAGAGTATAACTTAGTTCTAAATACACTCAGCTTCTCGCTCAAAAGAATTAGAGGAATTCATGGTTTAAACCCTTTCACCCCCAATGATTCCATTTGGAATCAACAGCTTGAGATTGAGTTGAGCTTGCACTTATTTATCGTTAGATGGAAGAATCATGTCTTTGAAGAATTAAATAATGCTTGTTTTAATTAAATGAAAATTTGAAAAACATGGTAAAATAAAATTCACTCCCAAAATTTTTTTTAAAACCCTAAATTCTTTTAATTAATTTACCCTAAATTCTTAACGCTTGCATTCTTAGACGTTTGAAAATTTATTTTAATTTTTTTTAACAAGTAAAGTTTTGAATAAATTATAACTAATTTTTTCATAAGTTATGATTCCAATTTTTCCCCCTTAAATTTTATTAAAAAAGATTTAGATTTCCCCCCCCTAATTTTTACCATATCATTCTGGATGTATAATGAATGTATTTCACAAATTTTAGATTTTTAGAATAAAAATAAATTGTTGAAACTGAGAGGGTTAACAAAAGTACGCGAAGTGCTCCCCTAACTGTTTTGAGCAGTGTATTTAAATAACCAACTGTTGACATATATATATATTTATAGTTTAAAAAACTTCAGCTTTACAAAGTAGGAAACATGCCTTCAGCGAAATATAATTGAACACTCAATCCCTAATCTAAGCGTATTAATTAAAATAATTAACGACCAACTAAAAAAAGCAATTTACGAGGCAGACAATTTTTTACATTGAAATTAAAATTGCAAAACAAATTAAATTCATAATATGCTAATATATTTTGGAGGGTTAAAACAAAACCTTTTTCCAATTTAAAGAATTTAGAATGGAAGGACGATTCAACTCGCATAAGCACTTTAGAATTAAAGTCTGGAATGGAAAGATTACAAAAATCTAAAATTTGTTAAATATACTCGTTATCCATATAGAATTAAATGGTTAAAAGATCAAGATTTTTCCCCTTTTTAACTAAAATTTAACGAAAAAATTTAGAAATCTTAAACCTTTAAACAAATTCAGACAATAAAGCGAGAAAAATTGTTAAAAACAGTTAAAATTTAATTTAGACATTTAAAGGAGAAAGCATGAAGAATATAAGGCCAATTTTATAGAATAGTTTCAAAATTAATTTTATTTTACCTTTTTTCATATTTATGTAACTAAAACATCAAAAAGACATGATTCTTCAATTTCAATCTAACAATACAAAAAGAAAATATGAACCCAAAAATGTATGGAGATTTCAATAAAATTTATTTGAATTAGGTGCGAGTTTCATTTAGTGAGAATAATAACCCTTAAGTTAAAAGGTTTAAGATAGATTTGCCATGAAGGCCTTACATGAATATTATGACGATTCCCATACCTGATGTGGTTACATGGCAAAGCAATACATAAGCAGAGGTTGCTATTTCAAATTTAATGCATAAGGCTAATTCCATGTAACTGTAGTACAAGTCACATTTTAAGAAATTACAAGCTTTTTAAAGTTGAAAAATAGATCAAATAAAGCAAGTTATATTTAGTTTTAATAAGTGCAGATCAGCCATTACGCTAATTTTTTTATTCAATGTTAAAAGTTGTAGTGATAATCACTTTACAAACGTGACTTACACTACAGAAAGGATTTTTCATGGAATTAGCCATAAAATCTATGGGAGTGACCAACTACTGAACATTCCCTCTTGTGCAACGTGTCAAAGTGTGTGCTTATCATTCCTAGAAAATTTAGAAATGTTATTTTTTACGAAAAGATCTTAGTCACATTAGAATGCAAGCCTACCTGAAAACTTTGAAGACTAATTTTTTAAAAAAATGCTAAGCTTAAAATTATAGTAATCACATATAAAAGGTTTTAATATTAATTGGAGAGATGTCAAATGGAAGTCTTTTATTGAACAATATTAACTTGAATACATGGCTACAGACAGTAATAACATTTTATACAAACAATAACCACATTTATATTACAACAAGAACACAATTCATTACAAGCAATAATCAAATTTTATTACAAACAACAGTCACATTTCATTACAACGAGCAATCACATTTTATTACAAACAATGATCACATTTTATTACAACGAGCAATCACATTTTATTACAAACAATGATCACATTTTATTACAAACAATAATCTTACTATTCCAACATCACATTTTATATTAATCGCATTACAATAAACATTTAATGCAAACATTTTAAATACATCGAAATAAAAACGCAAGTTACCCATTGACATGCAGTAACAAATGTCTAAAAATACGTTATACAAATTAACATGCAGCACCTGCAATTAAAAGTTGATTAGTTAAACACTATCACCCATCATGGATGAGTTTACCTCCAAAATGGCCTTTCATAGGCTCCTTATTGAGATACGACAAATACTGAATTTCTTTACTCGTCTGATTAAAGCATAAAAAATTATAACTTACCCTTACCATAAACCAATTTTCCAAAACCTTGAAACCTGTAAATGACTCAGACAAAATTAGACATGCATGGACAAATAAAACCAGACTTCGAACTCCAATACTCAAAACCAAATAAAAAACTCCTGCAATACAAAATTTTACGATTAAAAGAAAGTGCACTTTCTTACATACAACTAAAATATTCAATAAAGCAATACACACAATGACAAGTATATTAAAAATATTGTGAAACACTACTCATTTGAATGCATAGCATATCACAAACGCCACTAATTTCACCCTTTTAAATGCAGTAAATCAAAAATACACTAAAGATTAACAACAATAACCTAACCATGCCCAAGACACTTATAGGCATTTACATGCATCAATTCAACTCCTGAACGGTACAAAGTATACCATAACTTGTTTTCGAAACACTTTGAATTGGGAATCGGTGCAATTCTCCTGATGAAAACTACAAGATTTAACTATTTAAATGTGTATTTTTAGAAGCTCATCCTTAAAGAATTTGTTAAAAACCTTTCCAAGTGTAATATTCACAGGACTGATTTAGTGAATCGAATTGTAGGTTACTATAAATAACTTCTGGCGCAACACGAAGGCTAGCACTTCGTCTGCGCCCAAGTTATTTCAGTAATATATCGAGCTCAAACTTTCGATGTTTTATATCCGGTTTTAGTGAAAGTTTCGATCGCTGTAATGTTGTTTTAACTATTTAACCAAGCGAATTTGTATGAATTTGATAACTCTTTAAATGTTTCAGTGAAGGGGATTCAATCTAAAGTTGAATGAGGGTTTTGTGGCGAAGATTCATCGAGGTAGATTAAATAACTAGTTCTAGACAGCATTAACTAAATTTCCGATAGGTAATTATAGTTTTCTAGTTTACACCGTAGAAAATTCTAGTAGAAAAACAGAATATTTAGGTTCTTCTACATCACATTTAAGTTTTCTAAAACTACTGCAATTAACTGCAAAACAGCATCTTAATTTGTCAAGACATTTTCTCGGTAAACACATGAAATTTCTAACCACTTATACATATATTGCACCTTTTGAAAACATTCTGTTTAACCCTGAATTTCAAAGAAACCCTGCAGTTGCAAACAATAAATGCACAGTACTTCCTAAACACAAACCAAAACGAAGTATTTTTATGACAATTGGAGGAAATTAGTGGATTTCAAACATTGTTTTATATTAAAAATACTTCCAGTATACTCGAAACTTTTATTGTAAAATATCGTTGCAAAGCCCACGATTTTATATTTTAAGAAACACTAACATTGAAATACCATTTTGTTTTTTAATTTTTGGGAGTCTGGTCCCACTTAAGCTTTTTGCAAGTAGGGTTGTTCCCTGCAATGTTTGTAATTATTCACCTAAACGAACTAAAGACCGATATTCAGCAGCCTTAAGTTTGAGGAAACGGATTTAAGGACTCTAGATGGCATTAGACTACCCGAGTTTTTCGCGCTGTGATGTTGCAACTATTAACCCAAGCGAATGTGTAGGATTTTGACAGTATCTCTTAAGCTTGAATAAAATGAGTGATGATCCGATTCCCTAACCAAATCCAACAAATAAACTGTGGCGGTTACCCCACGCACGCAACTCGCTAGAGGGCGCAGATTTACCTTTGCGTTCCTACCAGTATCCTGAATAACATCGGAAATAGTAGTATATAAGCCGAGGTAACTCATCTTCACCTTGAGGATCCTTTTGGTAGACTACTGAGGCCGCTACAAAACCTTTAACAGTTGCTGCGAATCTAGGTTTTAAACAATCTGTAACCGTTATCGAAAACAGTCTAAAATAAATTAACAGCTTTAGCTGAAGTGTATCAGTATACTCGTTAAATGATTAAAAAATTGTTGAAAGCCTTTATTTGGTAATTGAATAGCAAGAAACTTCAGCATAACCTTATGAAATTTTAAACTATTTGAAGCTAATACATCAAAAGTAGGAGACTTGGACCTTGACAAAAAAATAGTAATCATTACAGAAATATATAGGTCTATTAAGTTCAAATTTTAAGCTTGAGAACTGTAATATAATATACCCTAAAAGATCTTTACAAAATCTAAAAATTGTAAGAACCAAATTCATAAAAAAAATACAATTTAAAAATTTTAACTCTTTCACCTGCATTTTCTAGCCTTTTAAGTATGTTGATTCACCCTGCGAGATCAGTTTCTAGGTTAAAATTTTTGGTTTCATTATGGTTAAATATTGTAGTTTTTCAATGCAAGAAATTTAGATATTTAGTAAAATTAAAAGACCAAAATGTATGCATTTGTCTCTTGGGAACTTTTAAGGTTTATAAAAATTTACGATTAAGAGTTATCTACGAAACTAAAAATGCAAATGATTTAAAAAGCGTGATTTATCAATACACATGCTTGACTCTGGAGATATAACTAAACCATTATGAACGGTAGTGTTGTAATTATCGCATCCGAGCTACACTAGGGCTATTGGCGACGGGCGTCGTTATTTAGAACCACAGTCAAGTAAGGAGCTAACACCCGAAAAGGCACCCAATGTAACCGTTAAGAACGACATAGGACACAGAGCACAACTATTTTGCTAGTAATTTTGAAGAGTAGTCAAGTGGCTATACTATTCTTAACTCGGCCTATTTAAAATCAATTAACAAAAATTAAATTAGAAAATGCTAGATAATTTATTCAGAAGAACCGATTTTGTGGAAAACCTATCCATCCTATTTTTGAAAAAAAAAATTCTACTGTGGAAGCTACAAATAAAAGGTCAACTTATCCCAATATGAAAACTTGACACGGACAACTATTCAGTATTTCAAGATGTACCTCAAGTACCCATAACCTTAAGTAACTTTTAATTTTGAGAAATCGACGATCCATTTACACTTTTATTTTAATATATTAAGGGGAACGAAAGATTTAAAATTTTGTTGAGATTGATGTATGTTTAAATTTAACTTTTGATACGAAGTTTTGTCCAGACATTAGATTGGAGCATATACCCATAGCCTGACCAAATTTGTTCCGCGATTAACTTTTCGACAGTAAAACCATGTCATTTTTGTAAGTCCTGTTCACGTTTTGATTGAAAAAATAATACGACTATATGCACAATAGTTATAGCTAGATTGTTGAAGAGCAAACTAAACTCTACTGCGAAATGCAGCAAGTCTGGTCAAGCAGCAATTTTAAACTAATGCCACGAGAAGGATAAACTCTTTTTTTTAAGTTCGAGCCATACAAAAGATAGATAAAAATATAAATGGTTGATTAAATTTCGGCACATGTAAATAGTTTAAATTTCTTTGTACCTGTTCACTTAATGTTTCAAACGAGACATTTAGCTATCATAGTGTATTTCAGTCTGGTTATAATAAATGTATTTGACCGATTTCAAATTTTTAACAGATATTGAAAAGGTGTCAATAGGAAATGAATATTCCTTTCCCTTGGCTGAAATTCAATAATACTCTTGTAACCTGAACATGTGCAATTTAAGTGGCTGAGGTTGATTACCAAACTGAAAAGAGAGGGGGAGGGGGGGGGGGGGCAAAAAAGATGCCATAGTACAATCTCACTGTAAAGGGAATGTAACAGATAGTTCACTAATCACTGGTTTCAATTGAAGATAGTTTCTGTTCAACTAATTACTCGGAAGTGGTTCACCACAAGAGCTACCTTAATATGCATCTACACTAGATGGCACTAATTTACCACTGCGTTCCTTTCAGTAATCTAGTTAACAATGAAAACAGTATAAAAAGCCGATGCAACTCATCTTCACGTGGAGGTTCCTTTAGGTAGACTAGGGGGTTACCGAGACATCTACAATAGTTAAAATAGAAATTTTACTATTTAACGAATCGTTTTTATTGATTTGGTCACCTTGAGAAATAAAGTATCTACAATGCCGATTGTATTCATTCTTTCATTATATACACCATCTTCCTTCAGTGCTCAACTTTCTTCAAGTTCTAACTATTGGTTTTAATTAACACTGACGAAATATTGAAGTTCTATTTTTGGGATAACATGCACGAATATTAGAATAAACAAGCTATATCTATAATCAATGGGTACTTAGTCCATTAACAAACTCTTTCTCAGTAACGCCTTTTTCAAGGATGAAAACTTTCTAAAAATTATTTTATTTAACTTATTTTTTCCTACATAAATTGTTTATTACTATGGTCTTCACTTGTCTTATCTACACATAAATAAGTTCTGCTTAAGTTTAAGACCATTTAATTTAAAATTCAAGGCTGTGTTAACATCCCACAAGCTACACTAGGGCCAATTTTATTTAAACTGAATAATGGAAAAACTCTTAATTGGTCCTATCAAAACCAGTGACTTAACAGTTCAGAATATAAACTTAACCATTTACTCCACCATTAAACAAAGTTTTTCCATTATCTTCACACACTGCAGCTTAAATAGTCAATAACTAGTATAAGATCGAAACTTAAATCCGTAGAATACAAAACCCAATTTTTATTTTTACGTAAATGCTCGATTTAATTGTAGTATTTCATAATCCTCTTGATGTTTATTTTTTATGGAAGATTAGATATTTAGTACATAGTGTAAATAAGGCCAGCCGAATCTATTAATGCACGATATTCACTATAAGTATTTTAAGCACAAGTAAAACTCTTTTACTAAATACTGACATTAATTCCTACCTGCAATATACATTTAATGCATCCAAAATTGTCAATTTTGCTACGTACCCTTTCAAATTAGTTACGCGATCTTATTTTTTTTAAATGAGCAATATTCTGAATTTCGAAGTAAATGTAGCAGTTGTTTTTATATCTCAAAAGTAAGATTTGGATAAGCTAGTTGGGGATTTGTTAGTTTAGTTTACATGACGCAAATGCCATACAAAGGCAAATGCTAACCGTCCGTGATTTTGAGCAGTGGCAAAGTGACGTAGCAAGTTAAACAGTTTTTAAATTTGGAGTGACTAATACCTGTGAAATTTATCCGACCAAGATGCTTTAAATTGCCCAAATAGTTTGGAAAGGGCAATTAAATTTAAAGTTTTTTTAACAATAACTTGGACAAATTTACATTGCGGGAGGGTTGTCTACATAGTTGAATTAACGTCACTAGAGCCACAAGAGGGATGCTATTGGTGACGGGCGTCGTAATTTAGAACCACAGTCAAGTAACGAGCCGATATCTAAATATACACCCAACGTTCTCTACCGAAATATATTTTAGTTTAAGTTCTCTATCGAATCAAGACCTTTTACTTTGTTTTGTAGAATCCTAACTTTGGAATATTTGAATGTATTGAATCTAAATTTTTCCGTAGAAGCTTTAATTTTTTTCTAGCATGATCTAGATATTTCAACGTCTTCTTTGGAGACTAGGTTAGCTTAGTTCAAGAGAATTTAAGCTTAATTTTAGCCGTCAATGGCTAGTTTGTTTTAACAATTCCTTAATATTTAAAGTTCAAGAGGGATTTTTATTGTGACGTCCTATCCACGATAGAGGGCGCCGAATTACTACTACGTTACTACCAGTCATTTAGATATTAAGCCGAAATAAAACTATTCCTATTGGAGGATCCTTTTGGTAGACTATCTTCACTAACAACTCGAAGCTATCCGTGATTAGTTTGATTCATCTTAGCATACTCTATAAATTTCAAGTGCATGAGGATTTTCGATTGTAACGTCCTCGAGCGTCCGCAAAGACTGAATTGTCTCTGAACGCGAAAACTACTTGCCGCGGCAAAGAAAAAAATACGACCTACAACGCTCGATTTCGCTACAAACTAAAATCTTTGGTTGCAAACCTTGAAGACTAAACCGTTTGTACAGTGTGAAAGATAATTTCTTGATCTAACTTATTTGGGTGCATACAATCTAACCTAAATTGCTCTCTTTCGAAAAGTGAAAACAAAGTTGTCGACATTAGGTCAAGAGAATTCGATGTTTCTAAACTTAAATATTTTCCCGAAAAATACGAACGTACTGTTGAGAAAAAAAGAATGAATGTCGTAGATTTAGGTCTGTGTAGCTCTAGTACGTATTCAAGTTTCGTTGGTTGATGGCGTAGCAATCTCACTTTACATTTTTAATATACTTGTTCCGATATTTTTTTTTAAGTTTATATAACTTTATTTTAATAATCGATATTAAAAACAATAGTAAAAAAAGTGTTGCTTTCCTGCCTTCGACAAACTTCAGCATTTCAACTTACCACGCGGCTTCAGGGACAACATGTACAAGGGCACCGATTAAATTCTTTGAGGGGTCCAATCAAACCAGGGAACTTTTGAAACAAATTATTTTTACTGGACATATTGATAATTAAGCTTAGTTTAAATTATTAATTTTGGATCATTTGCAAAACGAATGACAAAACATTATTTAGTATTTCTGAACTCGGTTCTGGCCGGCAGTGGTCGTTTTTAGAGATCAGAAATTTCGTAAAGAGATAAGTCCCAATGACTAGCAAAGGTCAATTTGTTAACTACTCACAGGGAAGTTAAAAACTAAAATTACGACTATAATGGCATTAAATTCTAATCTTGTTGCTGTATATTAAAAAAAAATTCTGGGCCATGTTTGGGAAAGTTTGTTTAATAGCATTTACAACTATAGGGACCCACTTTGAAATTTTAATGATAGAGTAAAAACTATCTAGTGGGCGAAGTAAAAACTATTTAGTGGGCGCAGCAAAAGTCTGACGAAGTTCCCATTTCTCGCATGAATAGAGACCAAAAAGTTTAAACCTCATTTCCCACTATATTTACCCTAAAATTTCAGTTTTTTCATTGTAACAACATATGTTGAAATATTCGCGACAGACTAAAAACGACACTTCCAGATACTCTAGACTAGATTTTAGACAAGCTTGGATTTCGTGGAAGATATTCTTTTAATGAAAGACTTTTTGAACCTTTACCAATTTTATTATTCAAGTAACTGGACTAGAAATTTGTGCGACTCTTTCGACAATTCAAGTTTTAATAGTTACACACTGCAATGGTTTTATGCTTTGGTGGAGTAAATTGTTAAAGTATTGTTGACTTAATTTCAAACTCAGTAAGCAGTGGTAATACGATTTAACTAATCACCATGAAACATGCACTCATTAAGAATCTTTTTTAAAAGATTTAGTTTGGAATGGCGTTTAACTAGAAGTGGGTGGTTTAAATATCGTAGTACTAGAGCTTTTGCGCACTACAGAGGGAAAGAGTTAATTTCTTACAAAAGATAGGCAGAGGGTAATTACTTATTTTAAATCTTCAAAAGTAGTCGAATATTCATTTATTGCAAAATGGGTGCTACTTCGTGGATAAGCAAGCATTTGATTTTAGTTTAACTTGCTTAGAGTGACCAAATCAATAAAATTACTTTAGGATTGTATCTAAAAAAGGAAATTTTAAAAAGACGAAAATGAAAAATTAATATGCAGCCCACTATTAAGTCTTCTATAAGAGAATTTCAGACTGGCCAGCTTTCGAAACCAAAAATTTTTTTATTTAATTTCTATTGCTTTAATTGCTTTATCTTGGGTTTTGCAAAAACACGAATGCCCCTTTTTACGTACCCCCTCCCAAGTCCACTCAATATTATTCTACCTCCTTCAGTTTCTAACAATTTCTCCACTCAAGAGTAAAAACCATAAAGCAAGGAGACTGAACGTAACCCTTAGAACCAGCAAAGTTACAGGCTCATTTAAGACATTATTCAATTTGCAATATTAAATTTTAAAACTTTACAAATCAGGCTGAAAGCTACTTGACACAGAACTACACATCTTACAGTTCGAAAATAAACTCCCTGAAGGAACTTTTGCATTCAAGGGGCATTTTGTGAAATAGTGATTTCCTCACCTTCTAGAAATTGAAAGATAAAGTTTGTTTTTCAACTTTAAGAGAGTGCTCTTTCCCCTAGCTTTTACTTAATATTTGGTGGGACGTAATAAAGCATTTGAAAAAATCGTGCATGTGCAAAGAGTAGGTGCTATAGAATTTTGTTTTAAGATATCGCTGAAAAATGGAGGATGGCTACAGGATTCAAATCACACGAATTCCCAGTACTAGTTGGACGCCAAAGTTTTAGGCTTTAAAGTTATTGAAATTACCTTACATGTTATTGATTAAATTTAAATGTGCCGATTTATTGAGTGGGAATTTGAAGGTCGAGTAGTTGTATACACCTCGTTTCAACAAGAGAATTCAGATGTTTTCAGACCGAGATGGAACTTTATACAGGCCTCGCAATTTTGGACCACTGCTTCTTACTTGGGAAAAATTAAAAGATAGCAAGAAGTTTCAATTTTCTTAACTTTTCAAAAACCAATATAAAGTCACACATTCGTAGGCTATCAGGTTTTGAAAACAGTTGATATCCCATTTTGTAATATTCCCATTTGAGAAATATTAGAGTTCTCTTCATTCGGGTTAACAATATTTAGTAAAAAAATCTATCGTTTAAACCATGTCTGACAAATTAAAAAATTGATAATTTGATTTACACAAGGGCGAAGCTTTCCACCTAAATTTGAAATGGTTTTACACTTTCAAAATCAGTTTTACTACGGAATACTACAAATGGTTAACAGTATTTGAAAATTTGATTAAAAAAATTAAGTTGTAGAAGTGCGATAGAAGTTTTATTGCAATTTCGTTTCAGTGTAACTAGTTAAATTTTAACTACAACTGACATTTGAAAAATCAAACTAAAGCAAATAAAATCTAGTTACAAAACTAGTTTAATTAGGCGCAGTCATTGGTACTTATCTTTAGCTCTTAATTATTACTGGTATTTATCGGAAGTCATTAGCGTTTTTTAATCTATATTCTACAAAAGTGATTCTAGTACTCCGAAATTAATTTTCGATTAAAGAGCATTCAATACCTACATAGAACTGAATAGCGTGCTTCCCAGACTAAATGTTTTGATTCGTTGGATTATCGTCAGAGTAGAGCCATCTAGTATCCAAGGGTTTGGTTTTCGTAAGCCTTACATTTAACCGTCAATGGCTATTTTAACTTGTTCTATCTAGCCTATAAAATTTCCAGTGCAAGAGGATTTTCGTATAGTAACGTCTTCGAGCGTTCGCAAAGGCGATGAATTTACCTTCGAACGCGAAAGCTACTGGCGCCAGAGAAAAAAAATAAGACCTAGAACACTCGAAATCGCCACTTACTTAAATCTCTGCTAACTTGAATGTGCAACCATCTTCACTGTATAGACTACCTCTCCACGCTAGATGGTGCCGATTTAACATTGTTCCTACCAGTAATCTAGTTAACAACGAAAACAATAGTATAAAAAACCGAAGTAACTGTAGCTATATCGTGGGAAAACTTTTGGTGGACAATAGTTATCGAAGCCGCCAGCGTACTGACTGTCTGGGATTGTACTGACTATAATCTACCCTAATCGCTTGAGTTAGGTAAATTAAAATGCATCTGGAAAATTGCTTAAGAAACTCTTGCTCGCAAAACAGCTTTACATAGTTACGACACAATCATCTACTATTAACATTCTAGTCAACGATTAGATTAAGAAGCGAATTCGAAAAGCGTATTTGGCAATTAAAAAAGGCGACAAATTTAAGTTTTGCTGTTAATAATTTGATTTTATAAAAGTGTATAAGACTGAAAATCCCTTTAGCAAGTTTGCCGAGTGTTAAAATACCTTTTGCAGGCATTTATCGTTTTTAAAGTACAATATTTTTTTTCATAGATGAGTACCAATGACTATTGAGGTACGCTTGCTAAGTGAATAATTAACGCACTAGAACTATACGAGTTCTATTGTCGACGGACGTCGTAATTTAAAACCACAGTTAAGTTATGTAGAGTGAAATCATCCTGCTGAAAGTAATTAGGAAATAATTAGGAACCGAGTAATTAAGATAAACTGCTTGGATTAAATTATTCTTGATACTTTTATTTGTTTCGAGATTTCAATAACTTAAGCTGCGATTTGAAAACCAAAGTGAATCTCATCGGGTGAAGTGCAAAACTACATTAAAGTGTCCATATATTTTGAAGTTTATGATTGCATAATGTATTATTTTACGACTAACTTTTACTAAAAAAAAAGTTACCAATAACTGAAATTTTAGGTATTCACAGTGTAACAGTAAAACCAGACTAAGGACCTATAACTTGATAGTCTACGAATGTGATCTTTACAAACTTTAACCTCAACCTATTCATAATCTTGGTTTTGCACACTTCAGTTACAATTGCAGCATTTTATATTCTCAAGGCCTTTTATTTGAATACAAGTACCAAAAAATGTGAATTTAAGTTTGAAAAAAAATAAGACATTGTCGGTGAGGTTTAGGTTGAAACTCGTGTAATTTATTGTTACTTGAGGACTATTTAAATCAATACCAAATGTTTAAAACAGATTACGAATAACCAAACAGATTTAAACTCAAACTTTGATGCCGAAATCAATCTTTAACATTAGTTTTCCCTAGTTTTACATCATGGCAATAGAGCAGTACTTGTGTAGGGGGGGCGTCCAAATTGTCATAGCACCTTCTCCCAACCTAATCTTCCTATTATTCCTCCATGATCATTAATGTAAGATTAAGGACAAACCATCAAAAACAATTGGGTAAGGGAGATTTGGGGTACCTTAAACCCATCCCTCGCGACCTGCCTAGTCCTGTCGCTAACTTAGTGAAAACCGGTCACGATTACCTTAGGAAGGACCTCCACAGATTTGGTCTGAAAGACTCCAGGTAGCCTAATTTGTATGACTGCTAACACGAGTGGGGAACATTTGAACTTGCGTACATGACTTTCGGACGTGGCAGATGCCGATTCTGCTAGAAATCAATATAACTTTCTGTATGCGTGTTTGTGTTTCTGAACTATATTGGGCTGCCCAAAAAATACTATTGGCGGTCATACCTAGGTCTGGCGTAAGATAAAAAAAAATTGTTAGCAAACAATTTAAAAAACTGGGAATTGAGTTTCGCCGACTTACGGGTTGGTTGACTGTTGTAGTACGATGGCTGACGAGATTGGAATTTTAATAAATTTGCAAGATAACAATTTAACATTGTAGTTGATTTACTAAACTCTGTTCGTCCTCCAACACATAGCTAGAGCCGTACTCTAGCCGTACTTCGATTCGCAGGACAGTTTAGGTAGTTATATTCAACTAGCTAGCTATAAAATGCGTGCAATTAGTCCCCACTTATTCTTTTCATATTTAATAATTAATGAATGCTATAGTTGAAAGAAATCTCATTTGAAGAATAGTTGAAAGGCTCATTTGAAACAAATCTAGTCAGGCTATACATACGGATATTAAACTGTCGAAGCACACGTTTAAGTGGGATAAAATTAGGCTACTAGGCATCTCGAAACAAGGTTACTAAAAGCTTATTTACATAGTTTATAGCTAATTTCTTTGTAAGCAATTCTATTAGCAGCTTTAAAAAGATAAGTATCTATTGACAGGACGTAAAATATAACACTCATTGGTTAACAAATTTGGCTAAAAACTTGCAGCTTTTGCTAAAGTGCCCAGCGGTTTCCCTCCCTTCGTAGTGTTTAATTAAATAAACGAGCAATGTTGGATCAGGAGAATTATTTAATATGGGGAATAAATCAATATAAATAAATAGTTGCTCTATCTTAAGTAACAATTAACTAAGATTATCTACTTTATACAAATCTTGAAATTCTGAATCGTATTGCGTGTCAAGTTTTCATATTGGGATAAATCCACGTTTCTTTGTAGCTTCCACAGTAGAAAATTTGTTTTTGTAAAATAGGATGGGAAGGTTTTCCACCAAATCAATTAAGCTGAAGATTAAATTTTGAATTTTCTAGTTATGGTTGAGGTTTATCCGGATTAATTAATTTGATAAGTACAATTTCTTAGCCGGGATAAATTTGATTTGAATTATGAGATGCATACTAAACTTAAATTTTGTTACTTTAAAAATTATCTAAAGTTGTTTCTTTTACGTTGCAAATGAAATTAGAAAGGACATTCTCGACAGTCCTTTTAATCTTAAATCGTCGTAGTGACAAACATAAGGTAAACAAACAATTTGTAACATGGTTAGCATATTGAAATACCATACGCCATAAAATGCAGTGAACATGTATTTGGCACCATTTACCAAACAAATTTTCCGACAAGACACGGGTAACGAAATAGCCCTATTATTTAATTGGAAATGCGAAAGAATAGCATTTAGACAAAACTTTTTTGAATGTAATCATATTTAAATCACGTGACGATGATGCAGTAGGACTTAATAGTTTAGAATAGCTTACACAATACCCCAGTTATAACTACCTATTTAGAAGTAATAACCACTTTCAAAGTCTTGATCAGTTTCAAGTCTCCTCGATTTTAAAACTTTAAGACATTTATACGAAGTTACGATATAATAAAGACCTATTTTTGAAATAATTAACGTCGCACTAAAGATGCAGGGAGGGCTACTGGTGACGGGCGTCGTAATTTAGAACCAGTCAAGTGACGGATATAAAAAAGGAAAATATTTCTCTTCCATATTCTAAATCTACCCAAAAAATTAGATCAAGTCGTATCTAGTATATTTTCCCCATATTAAACGTGTAGCATATTTTTTTATGCTTAACTAAGGAGCACAGGATTGAAAAACATCACAGTTGATTCTATTACACTCCACAATTTTATCTAGCCCTGAATATCTAGGGATTAGGGAAAGAATTTTAGAAATAACCTAAAGAAGTCTTAATTCATTATAAAATACGATTAGAGGATGTACGATTTAATTTCGGGAGAGGGGGTTGTAACCATAGAGATAGTAAAACCGTGCGTTATTGCTCACTCTCTAGAGGCGAAACCTAATGAAGAACCAAGGGGGAAATTGTGCCAAAGCAAAATCCATGTTGAGGTCCTCTCGGGGAGTTGCGTGGAATAAAACAATACTAACATTGCACTTTTTTGGATACTTTTAAATCCGAGTCTATGGCTAGTAGCTTTGAAATTTTGTGTAGACGGAATTGTACTTTTGATTCATGAATCGGGTCATTTTTGGGGTAGTTCCGTTCCTCTTCAGTAAAATTATTTCAATGTCAAACTTAAATTTTTCCCACTAAACTAATGACCAGCAATTTAACTATAATCGTTTTTTACTTTCAATTTCTTAATATGAATATGAGGTAATGCAAGTATAGAGATCGGTCGAAAACCGAAATGGAGATTTTGGGTGGGAAGTTACAGACTAACAATTTGATGAAGTGTTTCGAAACCAAATTATAGTTATTTACAAAAGTACCTTGAAGACACAGTTGTGACGCAGAGGTAGAAGTAGACCGCAGAAGTGATCCAACGACGGAAGATTCCTCCGATGCTGACGAAAGATTCCGATGACGTACTTTGTCTTGAACAACATCTGAAAGAGATTCCAGTTTAATAATCAGTTCTACCAACTCATTGGCAGATACAACCTAACATTTTAAAGTGATTCGAAACAAATATTTTGCTTAATAAAGTACCTTGAAGACACAGAGGTAGAACTAGACGGCTGAAGCGATCCAAGATGTAGACGGCTGAAGCGATCCAAGATGTAGACGGCTGAAGCGATCCAAGATGTAGACGGCTGAAGCGATCCAAGATGTAGACGGCTGAAGCGATCCAAGATGTAGACGGCTGAAGCGATCCAAGAAATACACCGTTGAAGGGATCCGCAAGATTCCACTGATGCAAACGAAAGATTCCGATGACGTAGTTTCTCTTGTACCACCATCTGTAAAAGATTCCATTTCAATAATTAGTTTCATTAAAAGAGACGTTTGAAGAGCAGTTTCAAAACTAAAGTTTAAAAACCCAAAGTGTGACTAATACAGAGTGGCAGGCCCGTTCATTGAAGACTTTTGATAATGGTGAACTTGATTGGAAGAAGTCTACAATGAACGGGACAGCTACAATATCTTGCACTTCGGAGCAGTGTTCAAAATTGCAGTTGCTCAAATGCTCGTTACTTAGGAGCATTAAATAATTGAAAAAAACCTTAAGTCTACAGTGCCCAAGTGGGCGATTAAGATTACTGGATTTGCATGCGTATAAAATCACGAGTTTTGGCATTTTAAGACAACTGGTTCTAAAATTTAAGAAATCAGTGTTTACAAAAGCAACAGTTTCTAGAAATTACGATCGTCAGATTTGTTTTAAAGTCTTCAAATGGCCGAAGTTTCTAAATTTGGGAATCGCTACAAATTCGGGATCATAAAATATCCACAATTGAGATTTTACGGAGTTAGCCGATTTTTTTGCAATTTAAATCACAGAAATTTTTTGACAAATTTAGAGGGGATCTGTGAAGATTTGTGATTAAGATTATTTTTGACGAGATCGCTTACGATAAAAACTAGCATAAACGATTTTTAAATAGTCGCAATACCTGTGATTAAATTTATTTTGTTGTAGCAAAATTGAGATTTGGTCGCATTTTGCGACTAGCTACCGTAAATTTCGAATCCTGCATTGAAGGAGTTTTGAAACTTCTATCTGTAACCTTAGCAATAAGTAGTCAGGTTCAACGGCGTGCAAAATTTAGAAGGATATACTCTATTAAGGATCTAAATGTTTTGTCATGGAGCAACTAATATATTAAAAACACAAACTATTGAACCTTGCCTCAAATTAAGAGGGGGGTGCGATACATGTAAAAATCTAATTTTTTTTATTTCATAAATAGTTAAAATAACATCTCAAAAATATTCCTGCAAATTTTTATCATGACATTCGCATTATTTAGAGATTAAAAACTCATTTAAATGCTTCACCTCAACTCGGCGCTTGCGGGCTTTGTAAAAACTTTAAGCACGTTTATCTCAAAGCTACTTATTTTTAAATTAGCGGGCACGATAACTCAGAAAAATCTCAATCGGTCCTTATAAAATTTGGTATACGTCTTCTCTATAGTATTATCTTCTAGTTTAACTTCAACGATGCCAATAAAATTTTAAGAATTAGTTTTTTTACCCAAAAACCTTTGAAAAAAAAAGAGTAAAAAAAATCTAATTTTCTTATTCTGAGGCTTGCCGATTTACAATTTTACGACTTTGATTTTTCATTGGTTTAAATAGAAGATTTAAGTTAAATCGGGAGGGGGAATTACCGAGGGTAAACTATTCCATAAGTTAAAATGTTTACATTTTATACCTTCTAGTATAATGTTAGTAGTTTTGCTGGAACCGTTGAATAGCTGGGATAGCACTGGAACTACTGCCGACTTCACCAGCTATGGCGAAGTGACGACGCCTTAGAGACAGTACCCAATTCCATAGCAGTTATGAAATCCTTGACCTATTAACGAAAAAGTAGAGATTTAAGGAACTATTAAATTTAGTTACCAAATTAACAGTTACATTAACTATTAGGTTACAATTTGGCGGACATTTATTTAAAATTGCTTACAACAGAAAGAATCCAATTAAAGTGTGACATTAACAAAAGAGAACAAGAACAACAATACACATATACAACTAATTATTTTTAAAATTTCATTTCATTTGGAATTAAAAACGTTAAAAGACGAAGATGTCTTCAGAGAAACTATTAAAAATTCTTTAAAGTTTAATGAGGCTGAAAGTTATTGAGACAGTCGTATTTATTAAAATCATTCTTAAAAGATATGTCTTAGAGATAGATTTGGAACTGCTCGAAAATTATCGAAGGTAGCTATTCATCAAGTTAATAAAGGAAATCATACCATCGAGAATACTGTTGGTAGTTTTGCTGGGGTCGTTGAATAACCAAGTTCATATTGGAACAACTTCATCCAACACTAGCTAGTCGAGTTAACGTCGCACTGGAGTTACACGAAGGTACTGGCGACGGGCGTCATAATTTAGAACCACAGTCAAGTGACGGACATAGAAGTTTGGTGGGCATGTCCAATATCAAGTAGAGCGTTATTGAAGACTCCTGTGGGTTGAGGTAAAATCCCACTACCGCTACATGAAAGCTATTGACGAGTTGATGCCTCTGGGATATATCTATTTATTACATAAAGTCAGTCATTAGTAAACATCTGATAACACTATACTAAGTAATCAAAGTTAAAAATTACGGTATTAAAAAATTTGCCGAAGGCGCCAAACATGGATAATACTAATGTAGCAGTACGCGCAGCACACAACCTCAAGTATTATTTAATACTAGATTATGCCTATTTACTACTAAGTCATTACCAGTTATCTAGATTATAACAAATATTGTAATATACAAATCAAAGCAACTCATTAGAAGATTATCCCCACTAAAAAAATTACCGATACGAGAACTGAAATACATTATTGGCAGTTAAATCACATTGACATATCAAAATAAAATTTTAGTAACCAATAACGTTGTAAGCCATTGGGAAGCCATTTAAGACAAGCTTTGCGCCATCTAGCCACTCATTTTGAATACTCAAAGATTTCTGATAAGATAATCATATTTCGAAGAATTAAATCGTGTTTTTTTCTCTACATTAAAAATATATCAGTGCGTTTGGTTTAGTTCGAATTATCGTCGCACTAGAGCTACACGAGGGCTATTGGCGACGGGCGTCGGATTTTAGAACCACTGTCAAGTGACGAGCCGACACCCGAGTAGGCATCCAACACAACCATTAAGGGCGACATCGTACGCAGCGTTGGGACTTGAGGATATTTAACGTGCACTCCCTCTACACTGGGTATTATTCGTCGGACATTTTTGGCTGCACGGGCCGTTTATAGGTCGGCAATTATATTGTCGATGCCCGGACCCGAACCTGGGACCATCCGCATGCTAGGAGAACGCCTAACCGACTGGACTCCCCAGCCCCGATATCAGTGCGACTAGTTATCGAACTCTAATTACATCCTTAGTTTCATGTTTAAGTTTAGTGTGTAGATAGGAATTCTATTAAATTTCATAACAATTTATGATCATTTTAAATTCTAGCATTCAGTTACACATTGACCTAACAGAAGTTTTTCCGCTAAATATTGAGCTACTTCATTACAGGCAAATGTTAACTAGAATCACAATAACCGTTTAATTAAATTTTGCATTTTTAAAACTGACGACAATAGGAAGAAGCTAATAACTTTACAGCGAAAGACTTAATTTAAAGTTAATCTTTTAACATAGTCGGAAAAATACGTTACCTCACTAACTGGAAAGTTATGCTTTTATCCTTCACAAATCATAGTAATTTGATGAGGTGTGAAACCTCAAATGATGAGCTCTGAAACTGAGCTTACTTTTATAACTATTCACTCCTCCCTTCCCTTATCAATGATTGCCTATCTCTGGAAGGAGGCTAGAAATAGGCAGCCGGAAACGATTACCTTACCTATCTCTAACGCGGTGGCGCAGTAAGTTAGATGGATTTGCATAAATAAGTTGGTTGGTAGGCATATATATTCAGGTTTGTGTGCTTGGTCAGCGACCCGCTTATAAACCTTCGTCAAGTAAGACAGACACAACAGACAACACACACACATAAGAGGATCCATCTAATTTTTAGAGACAGAGGCCAACTAGAGGATCCCTAGAATTGGCTTGTCACCCCCAGAGGTATTGATTTGGTATGGGAACTTAGAGGACTTTCGGACCCAACAGATTTAACGAGCACGTACTCCGCATATACTCGGTAGGTCTTCAGTGGTACCGGGACTCGATCGCAGGACCTTCCGATCCCGAGACCAAGACGATGACCACTAGGCTCACTACGGCCCTGCATAAATAAGGTTCTGTGAAGCAGTAACACTCTTGGTAAACGTACATAACTTCGAAGTGTATTTTGAATTTTTCTAGCTTGGTTGTTTGAGCGGAACTCACTAGAACTAGTGTGTGCTTTTAAATAGTCGAAGTTCTGGTTGAATTACGCCGCATAAGAGCTACGCATTTAATAAACATTTTTAATCCAATGGGACTGCTGGTTGGTTGGTAGACATATATTTTCAGGCTTGTGAGCTTGGTCACAAAGACCCGCTTATAAACCACCGTCGAGAAGGACGGACACGACATGCACACACATATAAGACAGATACTGCCATCTATCGCCACCTCCATAATTTAGGCATGTCCCTGAAGGGGGACTGCTTTATTGGCTACTGCGCCTTTGCAGTTTAGTTTGAATTATCGTCACACTAGAGCTACATGAGAGCTATTGGTGACGGTCGTCGTAATAGGGTACTTGACTGTATCGCTAATAACCTTCCAATATTAAATTAATTATAGTTTGAACCCAAAAATAAAAAAACGTGTATATATTTTTTTGAAAAATAAATATTTAAATAATTCATAAAAATCATTTTAAAATGGATTTGTTTTTTCATAGGTACATCACGTGATCACAAACACTCCGATTTGGCTGACGTCACTAGTATATATAGACAAACCCGTGTGATGTGTTTTTGCTTGCATTTAAACTGGATTTAATCTAATTTACTATTAAAATAAGAATTATATAGATAATCGAAGGAGGTTTTACAGAAGAAGATAGTTCAAATTTGCTTAAAGTAGATTCCAAAATGGTGTTTCAAAGTTTGTTTATAGTTACTAGTGACGTCATAGATACCGCGTGACAGCCACTTTGCGTTTTAGATCGTAATTTTTCGTCCTAATTTAAAAAATCATTTTTCTCCCTTTTTATGGAGTATTTGAAAAAAAGAAAAAATACGGATCTAATATTTTTGGCAAAAGAATATTTTAAGCCAATAAAAAAAATTTAGTCAAATACCCTATTTAGAACCATACTAAGCCTTAGAAGAATCGGCATATTCCTTGAACTGAGAGCCATTTTTTGTAGCACCATCTAGTCGACTCTCGATACCAATTTTGAAGCTTAGATCACAATGAATCTGAGCTCTTTGCGGATCTTAAAGTATGCCGAGATTTAATTTTGTCGAGAGAACCCCAATCCAAATGGATACTCAAGGGATCTTTTACATGCGCCATAATCATATGACATGGAACATCATATAATTCCTATCGTTTTTTTGTGATTCAAATAACATGATTTCCACTTTATAATGACTTTGGGATATATAATAAACTATTTTTTAAAAATATAGTTAAATAAGTATGTATAACGATGATTCTCAATTGAAAACAACTTTCACATGTTATTCCAATAATTTCCCTTAAAAGTTCCTCGTCTAGTGTTGATCGATTTAAAACGTTTAATCATAAACGTTTTCATCATCAACGTCATTTGCAACAGATCTCCCTAAGGAAATATATTCCTGAATTCCTGGGTATTTTTAGCCATGAACCTTAAAAGATTTTATTCCTTGGTGTTGAAAAATGGGGTAATGATTCATTCTAACCTGGTGCGTGATTACTCTTTATTAGGTTGTTTTTGGAAAAGATTTAGTTCTTTTTTAATGGATTTTTTTATTTTTTAGAACAAATGCATTAACGTTAAAAGTAAAAGGATACAGTGTAATGAAAACCATTTTTATTGATGAACATTTGTAATTTTACAGTTAAACAAGAAGGTTTGTCAAAGAAAAAGTCACTTTGAAATGCTTCTATGCAAAATCCGTGCCAAACACAGCATTTAGTTCTACATTAAACGTTAGGATTAAATTAATCGAAAATTCATTAATTATTACTTAGCGGTCGATACATTTATTTGTATTTCGAAGTAATATTAATCATATTTAAAAAGAAAAAATAAATAATTCACTTTTCTATAGAATTTGTAGTTTGGACTATGAAAGTGAGTAACGGACAGACGAATGGACAGACGGACGGACATAGGTTTTATAAAAGATTCCACTTTTTACGTTATAAACATAATATGGAATTTAAAAGGAAACGGTAACACATGAAGTTAAAAATTAAAAAGGATATAAAATTTAGAAATCGTTCAATTAAGCAATAAAAACTAAAAAGAATTATTATTAGTTTTATGATAACATTTGTTATGAAAATTGCATTTTGCATTGCAAAAAGCATTGATATAACTTTTGAACTATCATCGTTTTGATTAAAATAACTAATTTCAGTGTATTTGATTTTTCTAATGAATCCTTCACAGATAAGTAAATTTCGAAATAGTTTCAGTAAAAAATTAAATAGTAAGTTTAGGTATAAATCAAACAGCATAGAAAACGGTTGAAATAATACTTAAAAAAAAAGAAGTTATAGCTCACATTGTAAGACGCAAGGAACATTAATTATTCTGAATTGATCTAGACTATCTAATATTTTAGAAAAACTGGTTAGTTTCATTAAGTGAAATACAGTGATCAACTATACAAAAAAAGTTTTTAGAGAGATGTTTAAACTTAAAAATATATTTTTTGGGAAAACATGTTTTTTTTTTTCTTTTTGTCTTTCAAATTGATCGCTGCATATGAATTACAGGAAGTGTACAGGAAGGTGGTGAAAATTTAATGAGAAGATAATTTTATAATGTAACGCCGAAGATAGAACAAAACTCACACTTAGAAAGTGAACAGTCTAACGTACTTTAATTATAAAATAAAATTCAACCTATGTTACTTTTTTTGCTTTTTTTTAGTACAGGCCATTCAAATTGTATTAAAATGAATTTCATAATAAGGGTAAATACTATATTATTTCGTTTATACTTATAAAGTATACTTATAAAGTATAATTTAATTATAAAAAGCCCTGGAGCAGAAAAGTCCCCCTGTGCGTTTGTTTTTTTACTATAAATCTACTACAAACATGAAACAACTTTTACAGAATTCGTCTTTTGTGTTGTTTTCTTAGTTTTAATGTACATCAAAGGTAAAACAACATTTACAGAGATCATACTCAAATATTCAACACATTAAATATGTAAAAAAAGACTAACACAGTTAAGCCTTTTTTTTGTGGAATTTGAGGTAAACAAAATCAAACTTTTTACTATGTTTGATCACTAAGAAAGATACAGAATTACTTGTGCTTTAAAACTTCGAAACTACATTAACTTTAACAAATTTTGAAAAAGATCATCTTCTTCAAATTACCATTTTATTAATTATATTTTTCAAAAATTCGAATTTGTCTATTTACCACCTTGTTTGTTTATTTATATGAAACTAACAACTACAAAATAAGGTTTAGCAACTATATTATATAGTATTTACACATAATACTAAAGAAATATATTTACAGAGCATTATCGATATTCTATAATATAAATTATTTAAAACTTTATAACTCTCAAAAGATATGAACATTTTAAAATATTCAGTTAAAATGTTACCGAAAGATGGCAGCACGAAAATACAGAACATTTAATGAAACTAAAACTTTAGGAGTAATTTTCTTTGCTATGGTGCACAGTATGCACTTTAACCATATAGTTAGGAAAGGAATGACGTTGTGATGCCCACATTATAAACGTATTGATAAGCATTACTACAGTGTGCATGCATAATTTCTTAGTATAAAAAGAGTGCATGCACAATTTGTAAATACAAAAAGAGTTATTATACTATTTGTGTTAGTACAAAAAAGAGCGTATACAAAGTGTTAGTACAAAAAGAATGCATGGAGATTTGTTAGAATAAAAAATGCGTAGAAATGTGTTAGTACAATAAGAGTGCAAATAAATTTGTTAGTACCAAAAAGTGCATAGAAAATTTGTTGATAAAAAACAGTGTATGTAATGTTTGTCAAAAGAAAAATATTGCATAGTCAATTTACAAATATAAAAAGAGTACAAATACAATTTGTTAGTTTATATGCAGCTTGTTAGCACAAAAGGAGTGCACATACAATTGGTTCGTACAAAGAGTGTATGTACTATTTGTTGGTACAAAAAAGTGCATATACAATATATTTCTTAGTAGAAAAAGATGACATATAAACTTTTCAGTACAAAAAGAGTGCATTTTTAATTCGTAAATACAAAAAGATGGCATGTGCAACTTGTTAGAACAATAAGAGTGAATCTATATTTTTTAATACAAAAGTCGAACATAAAAATGAATAAAAAATCACTTATCTTGGACTTGGACATTTAAATAAACATTTTAAAGTCAATGGGAAAGTTTCAGATGATGTAATTCTGTTTTCATTGGTTTATTCGGTTTCACTTTCAAAATGGCCGATATAAATGAAAAATATTTTTTCTTTAACAAATGTTTTTAACAACCAACAGCTCTGTAAGAAATTAGCATTTAAAAAACTGAATACGTAAAATATTCTTAGAAAACTCATTTTTGAATATCAAAACTAAAGTAATTAAAGACTAAATGAAGTTTTCAAATGAAAAAAAAATCGTTGGAGCTGTTGCCATCCACGACGTGAAACAACCCCATTAATTTAAGTCCAGTTTCATGCAACAACATAATTTCTTTTGCTAATTTTGCAACTGGTAGGATCGTAGATTGGTTGTTACAAGAGTATGATTCTAGCTCTTTTACTGGCCAAATTTTAAACAAATATTTATATAAAACATACAAAAAAGTTACTAGTTTTCAGTGCGTTTGCTTTCCTACTATAAATATACTACACAGATGAAACAGCTTTTACAGAAACTGCAGTTGGCGATGTTTCCTAATTTAACTATAAATTCTGAAAATGCACTTAAATACTACCAATGGGCGACTGAATGGTCAGGGAGCTGACCAGGCAGTCAAAAGGTCTCGGGCTTGAATTCCGTCAAATGGGCATGAAAATTTTTGTGGTGTTTTCTTCTGTATTTGTCCTGATTACACTTCGATATACATGCTCGTTAAATCTGTGGAGACAAAAATCCCAAACAAACTCACGATGGTGCCACCGGTTTTCTTTGGGTGCCCGCTCAGGTGTCAACCTTGCCATTTGACCAGGGTTCTTAATTACGAGGCGTAAGGGGCTGTGTTAAAGCTCCGAAGGTTAGAAATAGACAGTCGGAAAACGTACAACCTAACATCGAAGAAAGTTATTTCAGACTCCCTTACTATTGTTTCTATTTACTCTGACTTAACTACTGTTTTCATAGTAGAGGACCTATGTGGGACTACAGTACTCTAGATTGCGATGGACCAGAATAGGGTACTTGACAGTATCGCTAAAATACCTTCCAATATTAATTAAATTATAGTTTGAACCCAAATATAACAAAACTATATATTTTTTGCAAAATAAATCTTTAAATAATTAGTAAAAATCATTTTTAAATTGCTCTTTTTTTCATCGGTACGTCACGTGATCACAAACACGTCAATTTGGCCGACGTCACTAGTATGTATAAACAAACCGGTGTCATGTTTTTTTGTTTGTAATGAAACTGGATTTAATCTAACTCTTAAAATAAGAATTGTATAATGGAAGGAGGTTTTACAGAAGCGGATAGTTCAAATTTGCTTAAAGTAGATTCCAAAATGGTGTTTCAAAGTTTGTTTACAGTTACTAGTGACATCATAGATACCACGTGACAGTCACAAAGCATTTTCGGGAGTGATTTTTCGTCCTAATTTTAAAATTCATTTTTTCCCCTTTTTATGGGGTAGCAACCCTTCAACTCTGGTAACCCTATGTCCAACTTCTCGAAATTGAGATAATAATTGAAGATCGAGTAGTAGTAGCGAACGAATGAGCTTCAATGTGATATGCCTTAAATTATTCTGATCAGACTAGTATAAAGTTTCTTTTCTCTTGAAGTTGCGCTTGTTGTGACCTTTGTTGTAAGATCTGAATACGAAATTGATTCCTTGCCAAAATATCCCAGTGGAAGTCCACAGTGAAATCCCCAACCAGCAGCCGATGAAGCCTCCAATGTAACTGAACACCTCCACATCCTAGAAGATATTTAAAATGTGAATGATCATCATGCAATCTTTTATTAATAATGGATACTTTAAATTAGTAGTGATAGTTAAAATTAATGCTGCTAATTTAAACTAACAATGTTGCTTAAAATTAATAATGGTAATTTAAATTAACAATGATTCTTTAAATTAATAATGATAATTTAAATTTGCAATGATTCTTTAAATTAATAATGATAATTTAAATTTACATTGACGATTTAAATTTATAAAGATAATTTAAATTACAATGATGGCGTAAATTAATAATGATAATTAAAATTTACAATGACGCTTTAAATTGATAAAGATAATTCAAATTAATAATGGTAATTTAAATTAACAATAATTCTTTCAATTAATAATGATAATTTAAATTTACAATGACGTTTAAAATTAATAAAGCTAATTTAAATTAATAATGGTAATTTAAATTAACAATGATTCCTTAAATTAATAACGATAATTTATATTTACAATGACGCTTTAAATTAATAAAGATAATTTAAATTAATAATGGTAATTAATGAACAATTATTCTTTAAATTAATAATGATAATTAAAATTTACAATGACGCTTTAAATTAATAAAGATAATTTAAATTAACAATGATGCTATAAATTAATAATGGTAATTTAAATTAATAATGTTGTCCTAAATGAAAAATGATTCTGTTATTTAATAAAGAAAGTTTTCATTTATAATGATACTTTTTTAGACGATTCATTGAATGAAAACTTTTGTTAAATAATTATAATTTTTATGTATAATGATAAATTTATTCAACAGAATTATTTGAAATTTATTGATTAAGTATGTATTTAATAAATATTAACAGTTTCATATTATAGTGACGTAAATAATGAAAACTTTTATTAAATAATAATGCTTTTCATTAATAATGATACTTTTATTACATGATTCAATAAATAAAAACTTTTATTATGTTAAAAACGTGAAAGGTTAAAATAAATACTGAAATCAAATCAAAATTTTAAATTTTATTGTCTTACCATATATTGTGGTTTAAAAGAGAGAACACGTACGTTATCCTTTTCTAGTATTATGTTGACAGCGGCTCTTCTAGAAAAAAAATCATATATTTTTTTTCGATTATAAAAATATTTAGTTTTGAGCAATTTATTTAATTTTGCATTGCTTTACTCCTTTACATAACCGACATTTAAAAAAATAAACGAATTAGAGAAACAAATAATGGAAGTTATATAGTTACTAGAGTCGACACGTTAAAGCACTTATTAAACTACTACAGTTTATTTTTAGCATTATAAAATTTAGTCCTTGTTACGAAAGGATGTCTTTTTGTTCCTTTGAAAAAAAGATAAAATATTTTCTTAACTTTCTAATGATATCGTCGGTAAAATGACAAGACCGCGAATGTGCAAAAACCATTTTGGACACAGGGATGGAAAACCGGAAACAGTTAAACCGGTTTTTAGCTTCGGTTAAATGGGCAAAAATAGTTCTTTAAGCTGAACCAGTTAAAACTGAAGAACCGGTTTGAATAAACATTTTAATCGGCTAAACTGAAGGTTATTGTTAGTTTGAATATCGTCACATTAGAGCTACACGAAGGCTATTGGCTACGGGCTTCTTAAGGTATCCGCCTACGTTCGAGACAATTTTTTTGAAATATGTTATTTATTACACATTTAAACAAATTTTTAACACTTATATGCATAAACTTAACAGAAAAAGTAAAAATATCTAGTCTACAATACAAGAGATATATTGAAAAGGGAAAAGTTATTGTTCGTCCAAACAGAATACTTAGGATTTTCGTTAAAAATTGCAATTTTTTTTAATTGTTACTTTAAAAAACCAGCTATAAAAAATGAAATTACATATATAACCCTATCATTCTAGTTCATCTTCTGTAAAACAGTTTTATGAATATGCTGGGGGAAAATGTTGAAGTTATCTATAAAACTTTTTGTTAAATCATATTTTGAGTGAAGGTTTGTAAAGCAAAATTTACATTTCTCAGAAATGGGTTCTGAAATTTCTACTCTGCAAACAAACGTGTTTGAAAAAGTAACCAATCAATCGTTTATATTGCCAGATTACTAAAGCAAAACTTGATACCAAAGAAACTTAAATAATGTAGCTTTGCTATAAGACCTTATAAATTAAAATTTAATAAAAAAAACTAAAAAAAAATACTTTCCTAATTAAATATAAGCAATTAAAAAGTTAGTTTCGGTTTCGAAATAAGACTTCTGGTTGAATTCGACTATTTTTAAAATAATCATAACTTCGTTTCTAGATGACGTAAAATTAAACTTCTTACAGTTTGGGAAAATAGAATAATTGGGCTATAAAGTTAAAGAATAAAAACATTATATTGAATTTCATTAAAAATAGGTGTTTTAACGTAGGCGGATACCTTAATTTAGAACCACAGTCACGTGACGAGCAGACACCACTAAACAGGAAAAATTTAATGCTGCTAGATAAATCAATGGATTATGGCGTCATAAAATATATCATAATGTATTTGTATGATATGGGTTTATTATTTATTAATACTCTATCTGCGGAAAATGACCTGAGGCAACAAGAACTATGCAACCGGTAATGCTGTTCCTATGACACATTACGCGGCAACAAAAAATATTAAGAAAGGAACACAGCACGTGCTATTTTTTAATTAAAAAACATATGTAACTTTTAATTTAAATTACATTCTTAATACATGTAAAATGACGTCTTAATATAAATTATTCCTTCTGATAAGGTATTTTTTTTATGTTTTTCAGGAAGTATTCGAAAATCACACCTTCGAGATATTTTTTAAGTCGAGAAATCGGTGTCGGCTCGTTACATGATTGGGGTTCTAAATTAAGACTCCCGTCACCAAAGTCCTATAGTGTAGCACCAATTAGTACACGTTGAATATGCTCCAAAGTCCCCGCGGTGCGTACGATGTTGCCATTAAAAGTTGAGTTGGCTGCCTACTTAGGTGTCGACTCGTCACATGATTGTAGTTCTAAATTACGACTACCGTCGCCAATAGCCCTATTTGTAGCTCTAGTGCGACGATAATTCAAACCTAACCATAATGGACAGCCGGAATCGTTTAACAAATCAAGCAACTGTGACCGGTTTTTAGTTACTTTTAGCTGGTCCCTATTAAACCGGAGGAAGAGGGCCGTAGTGAGCCTAGTGGTCAGCGTCTCGGGATCGGGATCGGAAGGTCCTGCGATCGAGTCCCGGTACCACTGAAGACCTACCGAGTATATGCGGAGTGCGTGCTCGTTAAATCTGTTGGGTCCGAAAGTCCTCTAAGTTCCCATACCAAATCAATACCTCTGGGGGTGACAAGCCAATTATGGGGATCCTCTAGTTGGCCTCTGTCTCTAAAAATTAGATGGATCCACTTATGTGTGTGTGTTGTCTGTTGTGTCTGTCTTACTTGACGAAGGTTTATAAGCGGGTCGCTGACCAAGCACACAAACCTGAATATATATGTCTACCAACCAACCAACCACCGGAGGGAAAAAAAAGAACGTATTGAACCGAGAAGCTGTTTTATTTTTCAAAAATCGCAAATCCCTAGAATCTGCACATTCGTGGTTTTGTCATTTGACCGACGATATAATATATTTAATATTATACTAATAATATACTAATTCATAGTATTAATAGAAAAGTAAGAAAATAATATGGTAAGATTAAAAAAAATGTTGATTCAATTCACAACAAACAAAAACAATTTATTTATGAAAAAGCAATAATATAAACGTTTTAGAAAAACAATTGACTTTTCAAATAAAATTTCAGCTTGAAAAGCTTGGGATTCTTTGACTATTCACAACAATAACTTAATATAGAGTGACTCGGGGAAATTATTTGATTCGGAAAGTCAGGGTAATTATGTGACAGGGCCCAACAACCATAATGCATCATATTTTATAGCGTCTAACAAACCGCAATTTGTTAATTGCATATTCAGCAATGCTCTGATTAATTATTGGGATTAGATAAGTACTTTTTCACAAAAAATATACGTTAATAACCCAAAGCGCTTGAAAAATATTGTTGTAACTTTTGTTCAATCGATGCCAAATTTGCCAAATTGCGTATAGTTTTGTTTTCTTTTGCATGATCTTGAATAGTGTGATGTGTAGTCTTAGATTTTTTTATAAAGGTGGTTTGGGCTGAAAAACACCATTGTAGGATTTTTTTTGTCGTGTCCATGAGAGTCGAACTCTATATGTGTCCGTGAATTTTGATAATTTCTTCTACGACTTGCTTGATGTTGTCTCCATACGGATCTAGCATAGTGCAGTATCCAATCTTTCTCAGGCTAGGCGTCAATAGCCGACACCAAGGTTGAATAGGCGTAATTGTTGTCACACTTCTATAGATCTTCTTGCCATCCATCTATCTCATACCTGTGGTGTCGGTTCTCAGCTAGTTTTGTTTGTATCTGTTGCATATTTCGAAGAGATGTTTGGTCTGAATGGATTTCTCTAAGTTATATCTGGCCACTGCATTCGCATCCTGAAGAGAAACATCACTGCACCATTGTAGGATGAATAGTAACATTAAGACATGCATCATAGGGCATAAATGCTTCAAGGGCATAAATTACGTCAGACGCAGTTTTCGGTCAAGTTTAAAGAAATTTTACGGTGCATATTTCGTGTACGAAAAATTAGTCATTTTAAAGATTTTTGAACGAATATTTGGATTACAGTGTTTATTTATAATTTTCCAAAACAGGGTATAAGCCGTGATTTTAGATAGGGAGAGAATTCCTCATTAAACTATAACCAAATCTATACTTGTACAACATTTTAATTTGTTGCATCAATGGCAAAAATTAAAACATTATATTAAAAACCATAGACTTACCTGAAATCTCTTTGATAAATATCATCATCGTGAACCTATAAAATTAAACAATTATATTTTATAATATTTTATCTAAATTATGATTCAGACTATTTAAACTATGTGTTAAAAGGCTAAAAAAGGTAATATACGTTTATTACTGAAATCTCTTATCGCTATAAACTTTTGGTATGTTTCATTAAAGTTAGTTTTATATATATATTAAACTTACCCATAAGCCTTTTTGAGTTAAAACATTGATATCATAGTTCAGTTTCCTGAAATAGAATGAAACAAACGTTGAATTTAATGTATTATATGATATAATTTAATAAAATTTTCACAAATATATACCAATAAAATTAATTTTTAAACTTATTATTCATTTAAAATTTCCTTTGGTACTTTTCCACTAAACGGACAATAACCCAAATTCGCCAAGTAAGTAATAAGACGCCAACTATTGCGACCTGGTCATCAGAGTAAACTGATCACATTTTATTATGTCGCCATACATTATGGAAGCCCCGAAACTATGTGACTTATATTTGCTGACTTTTTTTAGCTTCCACACTACGTTTATAATGTAAAAATTGGAATATATTATAATCGTTCAGTCCGTCCGTCTGTCTGTCCAACGGTCCATCACCTACTTTCATAGCCCAAACTACAAATGCTACGCACAAGTGTAATTCGTCAAAAAAAATTCAGCGCGTCGAAATTAGAATACATTGAAAATTTCAGAAAAAAGAATTCGAAGTACTTCAATTATGTAAAAAAAACTGCAAAATTGAATGCTCATTTTAAAAGCTTAGGAAGCCATTTTTATTAGAATTAAATCACCATTGCCATTCGCAACAATCGCTCGAGAAACTCTTTAATTCTTTTAGACAATAAATTAAAATACATTTATTTTTGAGATATCGATCAGTTTTATTATACATGGATTCATTCAATAAAGCACGTTACATTATTTAGTTTTTATAAGCGTAATTCCACTCATTTTTTTTCTTTTAATGTTATAAGTTGTAGTAATAAACACTTTTTACACATGTGATTTACACTACAGAACGGACAATCTTGCATGGAATTAGCCACCTGGGAAGGATAACCATCTTGTTTTAAATTCCGATCTTCACTTTTTTTTTCTGAACAATCATCTCCATCTTCTTCGTAACTCTACACTCCCTGGACAAATTATTAGACGCACTGCAAGATTTCATGTATCAATCAATGATGAACAAAGTACCTTTAGAAGGAGATTTGTGTTCCTAAACTTAAGCTATTGAATAGAAAATACTATCTGCTATACTTAATACATATATCGACATCTTTTTTAATGATATGGCATTCTTTGGTATGTTTTCATCATTGCTAAAAAAATACAGTGTGTCTAATAATTTGCCCAGGGACTGTATGTTGAAGATGAAGGTTTGCATCTTTTATGTTCAGCTGTCCGCTTAATGGAAAAGTTTTTTTTTTATTTTAATCATGCATTTAGTTTTAAGACTGGGTTTTAAACTTACAAGCATCCATCTCTGCATTTCTGTCTGCACTTGCACTTGGTATCTTTTCGAAAAGAATCAGAATTTTCATCTACAAATAACACCAAGTTTAATAAACATAACATATTTTTACGATTGAAGAGTACAAGGGAAAAAACCCTTCATTGCATAGGAACCTGCATGCATGAGGCCTCTTTGACGAGTCATCGCTTAACTGTTAGGAACCGTTTCTTATTAGTTTTTTTCAGCAGGCACCCTGATTGAAGAGTACAAGGGTTTGGTTTAGTTTTTGAATTATCGTCGCACTAGAGCTACACGAGGGCTATTGGCGACGGGAGTCGGATTTTAGAACCACAGTCAAGTGACGAGCCGACACCTGAGTAGGCACCCAACGCAACCGTTAAGGGCGACATCGTACGCAGCGTTAGGACTTTGAAGGATATTTAACGTGCACTCCCTCCACACGGGGTATTAATCGTCGGACATTTTTGGCTGCACGGGCCGTTTATAGGTCGGCAGTTATTTTGGCGATGCCCGGACCCAAACCTGGGACCTTCCGCATGCTAGGCGAATGCCTAACCGACTGGGCTCCCCAGCCTCGAAGAGTGCAAGGGAAAAAACCCTTCAATGCATAGGAACCTGTCTGCATGAGGCCTCTTTGGCGACAATAGAGAGTCATCGCCAAAACTGGTATAAGGAAACCGGTTTCTTATTTAGTTCTTCTTTCGAGGCAGGCAACCCTGATTCATGCCAGACGCGAGTCCCATGCTTGTACCGTGATAGAAGAAGCAATTAAGAAACCGGCTTCCTGTCGCCAACGTAAACCAAGCAGATCTGATTACAGGCAGATTCCTGTGCAATCAAGGGGTTCGTCCCCTGGACTCCTCAATTGGAAGAAAATTTCTTAATTCGGAGTAAGAAATTTAATTTATCAACAAAAGCCGTAAAGTATGAAAGCTTTAATTGCCTTAACATTACAAAATGTGATCTTGTGGTTCGGCAAAAAATATCTAACCGTTTAGTGTGAAAGGATCTTAGCTGTTACAATTTCAGCATTTAATTAGAAAAAAAATCATAGCTATCTACAATTTTATTTCAAGCATTAAATTTTAATCTTTTACCAGACGCTAATTACGTATAAATGAAAGAATCAAAAGATAATAAATAAATTTAAATTACCGCTTCTTCTGAATAAGAAAAAAGCAAAATTCTTAATAGTCAGTTAGAATAATCGCAAGTCAGTTAGAGATATTCATTTCTTTTTAAAAAAAATGGTTCTCGGTTTTCTGGTTCTACGATTTCCGTTTTTAACTTATTAATTAAATACCGGTTAATAGAAAACCGGTTCTTTCTAAAAACCTCAAGTTCCTTACTGACATGCTAACACCTCGAAACCGTTTGTTTAAACACCGTTTCTGCGTAACACTTACAGCTTCAATACTATAGTTAAACTCATTAGTTTCCTTGCACAGAAGCCACGACCATGGGCGGAGCTATAAAACGCGCGGATCAATCAGATGAAGAGGAAATTTCAGCCGTTTTATTTTGTCTTCATCTGATTGCTCCGCGCGTTTTATAGCTCCGCCCATGGTCGTGGCTTCTGTGCAAGGAAACTATGAGTTTAACTATAGCTGCATATGTAAAATATCTCGTGACATTCATTGAGATCTAAAAAACATGCTGACAGTTTCATGCATATTAAAAGGATGCAATGAATTTAATGCATACTACCTTTTAAAATTGTGAAGCATTCGTTTTCATCAGTAGTGAATTGGTGTTCCCCAGTCTGTTCGAAGTATTTCTCGTGCGTATGTAAGCACATATGCTCACACATCTATATAAAATATAAAATTCAATCACTGATTTTAAACAAATATACAATTAAACAAGACAATTTGAGCTTAAAGGGGAATGGGCGCGCTGGAACCGCGGGTCTCAAAAGCAAAGTGCCTCAGTGTTAATGCAATGGGGGAAAATATTTTCTAAGCTACATTTCTCTAGCTGTATTGAATATTTTTACAAAAATGATTTTTTATGTGATAAATGTAGATGACTTATAGGTCCCGACAATCCCACTTTTTGAAATTGGTTTGAATATTTTTTTTTTATATTTTCAATAAATAATTTTACACAAAATATGCGAAGCAGTTTCAAAAAGTGGGAAGATGGAGACCTGTAAGTTATCTACATTTATCATTAAAAAAACCGTTTGTAAATAGATTCAATACAACCGGAGAAATGTAACTTAGAAAATAATTTTTTCCCCATTGGATTAACACTGAGGCATTCTGGTTCGGAGACTCGTGGTCGATAGGGCTCATTCGCCTTTAAGATATGACCTTTCGCAATATCTGCATTTAACATAAAATTTAATGACTCATTCTATTACTGAACAGCATAATCATAAATTAAAAATCAGATGGATTAAGGTAGAGATACGACGCAAAACAATTAGAAATATAAGCGCTAATATTCCTGTAGCGGCCTCAGTAACCCACAGTCTACCAAAAGGATCCTCAAGGTAGATATGAGTTACCTCGGCTTATATACTACTATTTTCATTGTAATCTGGAATAGTGGTAGAAACGTGGCTGTAAACCAGCGCCACCTAGTTGTTGATGGCATATTGAGGTTGCGTGTGTGGTGAACCGCCACATTCTTATGAAATAGATTCATATTTCTTACGTCGAATATAGTAATATAGAATAAAATTAATTCCTTTATTCACTATAAATTTACTTTAAAAAATGTCTATGATCCAAAATTAAATTATTTTATGCAAAATTATTTAGTTACAAAGACGCGAATTTTTCTGACAGTGTAGTAGAAGTTATATTACACAACACGATATTATAAAACAGGCTGTCATATACCTCTCGAGATACAGGAGCTGTGTGGTTTTTGCGCCACAAGTCTTCGTAGTTTTCGCAGTTCGTCTCGTATGGAGGTGGCAACAATTTCTGCATTTCCTGAAATCGATTACATGGTAAAAATACAACCCAGTTCTCGCATATTCACAGCACATTCCACTGTATTTAATTGCAGCTACTGCTGTAAACACAATTCTACAGTACAATGCTGTATTTTCTTACGTTGCGTACACGAAGTAACATGACGTGACACTGCTCAGTGTTCTTCGTTTCTACATATCGAGAATAGGGTACTTGACTATATCGCTAAAATACCTTCCAGTATTAAATTAATTATAGTTTGAACCCAAAAATAACAATTGTATATATTTTTTTCGAAATTAAACTTTTAAATAATTCATAAAAATCATTTTAAAATGGCTTATTTTTCATCGGTACGTCACGTGATCTCAAACACGTCGATTTGGCTGACGTCACTAGTATATATAAACAAACCGGTGTGATGTTTTTTTTTTGCTTGTAATTAAACTAGATTTAATCTAATTTACGATTAAAATAAGAATTGTATAGATAATGGAAGAAGGTTTTACAGAAGCGGATAGTTCAAATTTGCTTAAAGTAGATTCCAAAATGGTGTTTCAAAGTTTGTTTATAGTTACTAGTGACGTCATAGACACCACGTGACAGCCCCAAAGCGTTTTCGGGCGTAATTTTTCGTCCTAATTTTAAAATTCATTTTTCTTCCCTTTTTATGGGGTATTTGAAAAAGAGAAAAAATACGGGTCTAATATTTTTGGCATAAGAATGTTTTAAGCCAAAAAAAATATTTTTAGTCAAATACCCTATTCAAACTGGATCGTGGCTAAGGCAAATATGCTTGAAAATTACAGCAAATTTGTCGGTGTATGCGAATACAGCACTCATGCAGGTTAACGTGATTGAAATATTTTTACAGAGTAAAAAAAACGGACGTTTCATAAAATGTATTGAATTAGAACTCATTTTAAATGTTATTTTTGTAACATGTAGGTAAAGTAAAACTTTTTAGAACGAGGGCGGGACAACATATTGCACTCATTCTAAAAACAAGTGGATAAGTGGCAACTCAACGTTTTTGGTGAAGCGAGTCCCGACAAGGTCATGTAGTTTTCAAGAGTTTGTTTTACCTACCGAGGCAATTTAATGCAATTTTAGTGCATCTAGAACAACAGCCCCTTCCAGAACAACAGCCCAACATTAAGTATAGGGTGGATGCCCAGTGGCTTAGTGGTAGTGCTTCACACTGCCACGCCACAGGTCCGCGATCGAATCCCGAATTGAGCGAGGTTGACCCATCCTTTCATCCCTTAAGTGGGTCGATAAAATGGGTACCAAGCATGCTTGTGAACTAAACACTGGGGGTTCCGCGTGAGGCTGACCACCTTACCGGGACATATGCCTAGTACCCTAGAGCCCTAGGTCACGAAAGCTGAAATGGGCACGGCAGGCCTTGGCCAACTAATGGGCAGTTGCGCCGAGGAGTTTAGAACAACAGCACTCAATTATGTTTATCATGGTCAAGATATCACCCGTCTATTATCTGCTTTTCAAGCATGGTGACATTTGGCATAGTTCTAACCGAATAGCCGCGATAAATTGCCTAATATAGCAAACTTTCTCCTCATACTAGTGATTTGGCGAGATTCATGTTGAGGACGTTTCCGGAGACTGCATTAATATTGGATTAACTGTCCATTCTTTTTATGTTGCTGTTATACATAGCGTTGTGAAATACAGTATAACTTCAATTATTCGTTCTAAGTGGGACCGGAATTAGTTCGGATAATCGAAAATTCCGGATAATAGAGAATTTTCAATAATTAATAAACTGATGGTGCAGAGGAGCACCGAAATTCCTCGGACCTCAAACCTGCCAACGTCCAAAAACCGTGCTGATTGTGTAGTAGTAAATATTGAATTTTAGAGTTAAATTACTTCTGCGACTTTCTGGCAAAAAGAAAGTGCTAAAACATTGTTTTTAATTTCTGAATGCAGAGTTCTTGCTATAAATTCGCTTTTACTTTTTTAGTTGCTGAAGTTTTACTATCCTAAAAAATCACCGCAATTTCCCGATTTCATAAACCCCGATAATTTCATGATTTGAGAATCGGTGCAAAATTCCAATTTCAGAATCACTAGATAATTCCGATTTCAAAATCGCCGGAATTCCCGTTTTTTGAATCACGGAAGTTTGTCAATTTCATTATTGTCGAGATTCCTCACCTATAAGAATCTCCGTATATTTCTGAAACGTGTTAACAACCGAAAATAACTTTGTTGGAATTTTTTTTCGTGTTGATTTAGGGAGGGTCTGCCAACAGAGAGTTCCGGATGAAAGAGGGACGGGTAATCGAGGTACTACTGTATTGTAAAATTAAATTCCGCCCTGCGAACACCCTCGAAAAAACGTATTAAACTTCACAAACCAGGCGAATTCGTGCTAAGGGGCGTGTCATTCAAGCATTCGACAAGAATACTACGTCTGCCTCTTTTTACGTTTATTCTTGCCTCTCTTTAAGTTTATCCTGCGATTTTTGAATATTTCATTGGACAACTTCACGTAAAAAGAGGCGGGAGTAATGTTCTTGTCGATTGCACGAATAACGCGCCCTTAAGCAAGAATTCGCATTTTTTGGGAAGTTAAATACTGGTTTTCGAGAGCGTTCGCAGGGGGATCGCTTAAACCGATCTCACAGCAGAGACAACGTGCACGAAGCATTTCAGTTAAATTTTGGCCTAAAAAAGCATTAAAATCACAACCAACTTACCAGACTGACGTACACAAAGTATTGCTTGTGCATGTTCAATTCGAGTTTTTTCGCGTACGTTCTGAATGACTGGAAAGGTGAATGGATGTACAAGGTAGCGAAGGGCTCGGCGTCACTTGGGAAATAAATGTTGTCTTCTTGAGTGAAGTTGAGGTATTCGCTCGTTAATTTATAGAGCCTCGAACTCACTAAAAACAGGGGAAAAAATCACAAGATTAGAAGAAAAACATTTGGAGACGAAATGAGTGCTCTAAATTTAAAAGTAACAACCCAATAATCTCCTTTTTTTAAGGGAGTTAAGAGGACTCCATTTGGAATCTCCAAGTCAACCCTCTAGATTTTCCGAAATCCAGATGGACCCAGATGGACCATAATATCGCCTTTCGCTGTAATGAATACGATTGACTGTGTCTATTCAGGCTAAATTGGCCCCCCACTATGACAGCGCTTCCCTGAAGGGGGTTTGAGGAGGGGACTTTGGGACTGACTTTCGCCTGTCATCACAAGTGATGCCGGGGTTCATAGTCTTGTGTGAAAGGAGGTTTTACCCTTTCTGCTAGAAAGAAAGGGGCTAGTGAACCTTACGGCATTTGGTTCTATTTTTTTTCAAAACAAAACCTACCAGATGTGTCTAGCATACAACTTTTTTGGTTAGTAATTAAAAGTCACTCATTTTTCACATCCCCAGTTTTTAATTAATCATTAAACAAAATTTTTATAACAATTTATAAGTATATTTTGTTTACGAGTGAAAGATATCTCTCTCTCTCTTTATTCGTTAGAGAGTTGAAATTATTAAAAATACTAAATATGTGATTTTCTAAATATCAAATTACTGTTAGAAATACTACTCCTTTCGTTCTTTACAATGATACAAAAAAACTAGTAACCTTTTATTAAAATTGTGTCGGTAATTGACTTGCGAATATTCTCCATAGGAATAACATTACGATTTTCAAGATGTGAAATTACGAATCGAGTCCTCTTAAGGATAGATTTAAGTAGTCTCTTCTGTGGGGATGAAGTATCTTCACAAGAATAGTTTTTGGAAGGAGCCAGAATTGTTTTGTGTGGTTTTTCTAACATTTTGAAAATTTTATATATTTATGATTACTATAAAAACTAAGTGATTTTTACGTCAGTTTTATAATTGTACTTGTTTCTGTGTTAAAAAGCAGGTTAGGTTAGGTTAGTTTTGAATTATCGTCGCACTAGAGCTACACGAGGGCTATTGGCGACGGGCGTCGTATTTTAGAACCACAGTCAAGTGACGAGCCGACACCTGAGTAGCACCCAACGCAACCGTTAAGGGCGACATCGTACGCAGCGTTAGGATTTTGAAGGGTATTCAACGTGCACTCCCGCCACACGGGGTATTATTTGTTGGACATTTTTGGCTGCACGGGCCGTTTATAGGTCGGCAGTTATTTTGGCAATGCCCGGACCCAAACCTGGGACCTTCCGCATGCTAGGCGAATGCCTAACCGACTGGGCTCCCCAGTCCGTTAAAAAGCAGGTGTAAATATAATTTATATCGAAGACTATGTGAAAACGTACTTTTTGGTGTTGTTCGAAGACCCGTTGGACCGAATCCACTACCACTAGTGAAGCAGACGTCAAACCCACTGGATTTGGATCGCAAGTAGAATGGCCCAACATCGAACATTTCTGTAAACAATGTGGAGTAAACACTACACGACTTTCAATAAATAAATGCACACATTTAAAGGTCATTATGCAGCACAGTCAACGAAAAAGTATAGGGATCATTGCACACTGTAAAAAAAACCTGTTGTTTTTACAGTTAAAAACTGTCAACTTTAACACCAGTTAATAACAGTTTTTTTTTAACTTTTTATATTCCACACTACGCATATAACGTAAAACGTGGAAGGTATTATAATCATTCAGTCCGTCTGTCTGCCTGTCCGTCTGTCCGTCACCCACTTTCCCCAAACTACAAATACTACGGACAAGTGTGATACGTCAAAAAATTCAGCGCATCGAAATTAGAATACATTGAAAATTTCACAAAATAATTCGAATTCGAAGTACTTCAATTATTTAAAAAACTGCAAAATTTAAAGCTTATTTAAAAAGCATTGGAAGCCATTTTGATTAGAATTTAATCACCATGGCCATTCGCAACAATCGCTCGAGAAACTTTAATTCTTTTAGACAATAAATCTCTAAACCAATTCGCCAAGTGAAGCCAAACGTTGCTTTGTAGTAAGCCCAAACGCTATCGACGAAGTATTTGGCTATATTCTACCAGCGGAGTTTTCATCGACTTACTACATCAACTTGGAGATTTGTGACTCTCTAGTACAATCTATTACAACCATAGATATCATAGTTAAAGTATTAGATTGGCAGATCACGTGACCAATGCTAACGACGGGTCGCGCATGGAGACCAAAATAAGAAGGCAATGGGGCCAGTGTTGCCACCAGTTTTAGGAGAAAAGCGCGACAAAAAAATACCATTTAATTCTAAAAATACAAAAACATACTATAAAAATACTAGCAAAGCCGTATCGCGTTTTTTTTTAAAGTCACTAAAAAGATTTCAAAATGCAGCTAAAATTTTTATGGTCTTGTTTTGTAATTTTAGAATTAAATGGTATTTTTTCTAGTGTTTTTCTCCTAAAACTGGGGGCAACACTGGCCTCATTGCCCTCTTATTCTGGTCTCCATGCGCGTCCCGTCGTTAGCATCAGAGGTCACGTGATCTGCCAATCTAATACCTTAACTATGATATCTATGATTACAACGCATTTGTCTTACCTGTGATGGAAATTACCCTCTTGTGTAAATTCAAAAATCGTGCTACAGCCTACAACTTTGCAAACACTCATTTTTTTAATCAAAGCTTTTTAACGAATAAAATGATACAGTAAACATAATAAATTTAATAATAATAAATTTACAGTAGTAGTAAATTTACAGTAGTAGTAAATTTACAGTAGTAGTAAATTTACAGTAGTAGTAAATTTACAGTGAATAAATTTACAGTAAACTAACGTTGAATTTGGGTTCTATTTGGGCTTATTAGGGTTACTTGGTCTCTTTCTGACGGCTTCTCATTATACAGTCCCTGGACAAATTATTAGACGCACTGCAAGATTTCATGTAAAATATTAATTACCGGGTGATGTTGTACCGTTTTCTTATTTTAAATTGATTTGTTTTTATTTTTAAATTATCCAATCAATCACCGATTTATTTGACATAAATAATACAGCATTCATTTAGAAAAGCATAAGTTTATTAAGTTTTAAAGAAAAGTGAAATAAATGTTAGTAAAAGTCAATATTTAGTTGAGCCACCTTTAGCCGCTATTAAAGCTTTAATTCTGCGTGGCATGCTATTAATGCAAGACTGTACTGTCTCCTGCATTTGAGGATGATGATTCCACACATAAATAATCTTTTCTAGGAGCTGGTACAGGTTTGTACTTGTTTACGTTAAAAGAAACACTTTGTCAACACAGTGTTACCATACGTTAAAAATAAGTACAAATATGTAGTCTACAACAATTCTTTTAAACAAAAATCAATAATATTGTAGTTTAAATATACCATTATTGCATAAAAACTCTTAAGAAACATAAAATTACTAAAAAAATACAGTGCGTTTAATAATTTGTCCAGGGACTGTATAGCTCCAAGCATTTCCATCTTCTTCTATGATTTAGACATTGTAACGTGACATGAGAAGAGCCTTCAAATACTCACCTGGATGTTGGGTAAAAGGTGGATCTGTGGCTTTGTACGTCATTTCCCTCAATAGTTCGAATGTGTCCACAGTATATTGACTTGGAAAGTCTTTCGGCGTCTAAATAAAAGTATTAGATATTTTTTTTAAAAATGACAAAATTGAATACTGAGAGGCGATATAATATGGTCTGTGGAGACATAGATACAACAATAAACTTTCTAAATTATATATAAGGAAATTGACATTGTAAACTTTTTGAAAATTTTACGAATGAAATTTGCCGGAAATATCTGTAAAATGTAGCCCTAGGCCATAACTTACAGAATATTATATCTACAAGTAATAGGAACCAGAGCAGGGGCCAGACCACGGCCTACTCAACTACTAAGGCCGAAGAAGCTTTCCCAAACAAGCTCGGAGACGGAAATTTTGACGGCATAGTTCCGAGTGATTTTGTTCCGAAGATGAAGACAACCTGTCTTGAAACCTGTTCCCCCAGTAGCACAGCAGTATTGGCCAATGTCAGACACAGAATGATGGCCAACATCACCAAGCAATATCAGCCAGCATCGAACGGCAAACCTTTTTGAAATATTGGCAGATATTATTCACCCGCATTGACCAATATTATTGTATTGGTCTTTGCAGTATTGGCATATATCGTTTACCCGCATTGGCCAATATTATTGTAATAAATTTTGCAGTATTGACAGATATTATTAAAACGCATTGCCTAATTCATGGAAATATTACCTAAACCATATAAAAGACAGTAAAATAATTTACTGTCAATTATATAGTTTGGGTAATATTTTCATGAGCATTAGCCAATGATTTAATAATATCTGCCATAAAAATAAAAATTTATAAAAAAACAAGCTTATATTAAAATGAAATGCTAAAAACGAAAAAAAAACATTTGTTACCCTTCAGCAGATACCAAGCACAACTTAAAATTTTGATTTTGTCGTGAAAATCTTTTTAATATTACAACAAAAAATGAATGTACACACTTTTTTATTATATCATTAAAGATACAGCTGCTGAAATTGGTTAATTAAAAGGTCCATTTATTAAAAAGAACACATGTCTTCATCGCTGCTTTCCACAGCTTTTGATTGCTGATCTGTTTCTTGGCCATTGCTTTTCTCTTTCTTTCGCTCACTTCTGTTCCCATCCTAATTTGGAGACCCTGCCAGTACTTTGCCAATCCGTCTTCCGATGGTTGCGGTTAGTTACAGCATTTTCATATTTAATTTTCACGCTAGCTACAGAAATAATAAAATGAATCACACACGCACACATACAACTAAGTACAATTATTACTTTAACTTGGTCTTTTATACAGCAGTATTTTTTTTATAAGTTATTAATAAAATAGTTGCTGAATTCCATCACCGCAATTTTGTGTCAGTTTAGGATAATCCAGCATACATAATGACAACTAATAATTTGCAGGGGCTAACATTCCAACACATTCACATTATTCTTTATTCTGTATATCTGTACCATTCTGTATTCGTATCATACACTCGAACACTTAACTTTATCAGGCATGATATCAAAATTTAATTTCAGATAGCTTATTTTGAACTTTAAAAAAAATAAAAGATTTTCTATAACGACTATTGTAAAACCCAATAATCGAGTCATCAGTTAAGTCTAACAAACATTGTTGAAGTTTTGAACAAAAACACTTAATATCGTTTATTGATCAAAAAGAAATGTAAAATAAAATATTTAGTGTTATTAAACTATAATAAACTCAAAATAACTTAAGATTCTTACCTTAATTTGATGCACAGCACAGAAGAGTATTCGAAGTCGAAACACGCGGGAGTCCTCAGAACCACTCAGAACATAGAACGCGAAAAGGTTGGTTGGTACTTGTATTTCCGGCTTGTGTGCTTGATCCTATGGCTTGATCAGACACCCGCTTCGTCAAGACAGACACAAACGGAATTTTTTTACTAACATAGAGAGAGAAATTACACCCAGGGCACAGGCGAGAGTCGAACCCGCATCCGGTACGATACGCAGGGTAGCGCGCAGTTAGCGTAATGGTCTGCGATCTTAACCACTAGGCCACCCGGGGTCCTAGACGCGGGAGAATAACGAATCTGTATCTGTAAACAGAAATCGGTGTTGCCATTCGCGAAATACATAATCGTTATTTATCAGGATCGGTCAGTTTCGGCCGATATCGATACTTGTGCATCACCGTTTATCTGGTTTGGCCGGTTTTGGCCGAAATCGAAACTTCGAGATTCATATGCGAATTTAGGAAAATGTCGCCATCATGAGTTGTATGTTAAGAAACATTGTAAAATTTATTTTTTATCATCTATCTTTTGAAAAAAATAAGATTTGGTCCAAAATCACTAAGTATTAAAATTTCAGTGTCGCAATTAATACATTGGGCAATATTGGCCAAAGTCGGTAGAAAACGACAGGTATGAACCGATGCTCGTCGTGTTTGGCCAATATTCAGGCAACATTGGCCAAAATTGTTGTGCTACCTGGGTCGGAACCACTCGTTCACGGCTGACCTCATTTTTAGGGTTCCAAATGCGTCCGAACAAGTTTCTCGATCTTCAACACAGGGAACAGTGACGTCAAAATTTCCGTCTACACTCAGTTTGGGAGAGCTTCTCTGGCTTTGTTATATAAGTTGTGTGTGTGTGTGTGTGTGTGTGTGTGTGTGTGTGTGACCGTGGCCAGACTCTAATTAAGATGGACAGACTGCACCACTAAAGAATTTCAAATTTTTAAGTTAAGTAATTGGCAAACCATCACAAAGAAGAGAGCGGAATGGATGCGAGTTCTTGAGAAGGCCCTAGCTCACACTGGACTGTCGTGCCAATAAAAGAAGGTACACTTAGGGACCACTTTTTTGTGACCACCCGAGAGTTTTATGCAACCACAGTCCTTAGTTTTATGCTATCCAGAACACTTCAAGCTGGTGGATGCTATATTATGGTTTAGGGGTTGTTTTCTTGGTATTGTATGGATCTTTTTATTCCTATCAAACAATGCCCAATGAATTTAAAGCAATATCGCCGATCAATCACACCCTGATATGTTTAATGGTGTATCCTGTCGGATATGGATACTTTCTGTAGTACAAAGCTCTATGGCATAAAGCTCGCAATGTCTTCAGGTAGTGAATAACCATGACGGAGACTTTACCGGGTGGCCCAGCGGGTAGTGTTTGAAACAAATGAAAAAATAAAAACAAATAAGAGACATGAGAAGAATTTAATGACGTTTATTGAATGGACATATTGGGCAATTAATGATAAAGAGGTTCGAAGTGTCCGTCATCTTTAACAACGACAGCAGTTAGGCGGTTCTCGAATCCAACCTTACTCCATACTCCTTACCCATACCTTCCTCCATACTCCTGCCATACTCCTTTTGTTTGGCCAATTCTTTTTGTGCAACTTCTCACAAAAGCTAAAAAAAGCTTCCCACAAAAAGAATCGGTCAAACAAAAGGAGTATGGAGGAAGGAGGAAGGGGTATTTGTAAAGAGTATGGAGTATGGTTGTATTCGAGAACTGCCAAACTGCTGTCGTTGTTAAAGATGACGGGCACTTCGAACCTCTTTATCATTAATTGCCCAATATGTCCATTCAATAAACGTCATTAAATTCTTCTCATGTCTCTTATTTGTTTTTATTTTTTCATTTGTTTTAAACACTACCCGCTGGGCCACCCGGTACCTTGCTTCGTAGGCCTGCACAGTCACAAGATCTCATTAGAACCGAGAATTTGTGGGATGAATTTGTGGATGATATCAGGCAGCTACAGTACCATAGAATCTTAAGGAACTTACAAAGTGTATTTCGTCGAATATGCTTTCAGATCCCTCATACCACCTACCAAAATCTCTTGAAATCTATGCTCAGAAGAATTCATGCAGTGTTTAGTGTAAAAGATGTCAAATATTATATGAAGGGGTGGTCATAACAATTTGGCCACTCAGTGTACTTATAAACTTATTTGTGATTAAAAAGTAGAGGGTGGGTAACACTACTCGACTTTCGGTAGCCCTCAAAAAAAAGTGATGCCATTTGGCATCATCATGTTTCTGATCATAATTTTAAAAAAATAATAGGGCTGACATCTATTGGGATTAATAAAGAATATTTTCTAATAGAAAAAGTCTGAAGAATCAAATGATGCGCTTTTGATATCATAAATGACTATAGACGATCAGAAAAAAATTCTAAAATGATGATGCCAAATTGTCATTGGGACTGAAAGGGTTAAAGGTAGGTATATACCTTTTAGGTAACATTAATTAATTTAAAACCTAAAATGCTCTTCATCAGATTGTCTTAAAAAAACTTATAGTAAAGTCCAATAGGTATTGAGCATTCGTGTACCAAATTTGAAGTCCGTAGATCTTTTAGTTCGAGCGATAGAGTGGTTTCAAACAGACAGGCAGACGGACGGACAGACAGAACAATGTTCAAAAACCCCTTTTTTAAAATCAGAACTCTCCAAAACGTGCAATAAACACAAATTCTCCATTTCTGGTTTTCGATCTTATGACAATACTTTCATTACTTTATATTTCTTATTAGGTAGTAAAAAGTAAAAAAAAGTATAAAAGGATACAAAATAGTACTTACTACGGCGTGACTTTCAGTTCCGTTGCATTTTAGTGGTTGTTCACGGCAAAATGATTCAGTATCTTTTGGACTCATACAGCTTTTACTGTACTTTTTACAGTATTCTGCAAAATCATAGCTAGATGGAAAACAAAATTACAAGCGCTGCATGAATAAAATACAAAAATACACAAATCGAAGATTTTTTTTTATGTGGAGAGAGAAACGATCTTTAATCATTGCATTATTTTGAAAAAGAAATTTGAATATCCAAAATTTAGTGAAATTTAATAATAATGAACTAATATAATGTAATAATAGGTTACTGTAGCATTTTATACTACACTTTAGGGTATTCCCTAGTGTAAAGGACACTGAAAACCAATTTTGTAATGTTAAAATGAATTTGAAATATAACATTTCACCAATTCTGGTTCGGTTAGATCAGTTTGAATTATCGTCGCACTAGAGCTAGACGAGGGCTATTGGCGACGGGTGTCGTAATTTTGACCCACAATTGAGTGGCGAGCCTACCCCCCGAGTAGGCATCCAACGCAACCGCAAAGATGACATCGTACGCAGCATTTAGACTTGGAGTATTTATAACGTACACTCCCTCTACAACACACGCAGCATTTTGCCTTGGAGTATATTGTGGAGATCCAGAAAAGTATTACTCCATAAAGCCGGAATAAACAATTGCTGGGCCATGGATAGCCTAGTGGTTAAGGCCTTGTTCTCGGAATCGGAAGGTCCCGCGATCGAGTCCCGATACCACTGAAGACCCACCGAGTATATGCGGAGTACGTGCTCGTTAAATATGTTTGTCCGAAAGTCCTGGGGGCGGTCATGGCGCAGTTTCCCACGGGTACAGGTCCCTGGAGACTATTTCCCTCCCCATCAGAGACATGTATAAATTGTGGATGTGGCGATAGATGGCAGCATCTGTCACTTATGTGTGTGTCTTACTCAAAGAGTTCTATAGTAGGGTAGAGGAACGACTCGTACAAAGCTGCCATCGGCAGCCATGGCTCACTACGGAGCCCGCCCGAATAGAGTGGCAAAAGTGCTAGTTAATTTATAATTTTGATACTGAGAAAGGAAGTACACCCAGGGCAAAGGCGGGAATCGAACCCGCATCTGCTACAGCGCGCGGACTGCTAGCGTTATGGCCTGCGATCCAAACTACTCGGCCATCGGGCCCCACATGCCACCCTATATTGTCTCCGTGTTGGTCCATGGTACTGTTGCCAGGTTCAGTCTCTACCCTACTATAGAACTCTTTGGTCTTACTTGATGAAGGTTTATAAGCTAGTCTCTGACCAAGCCATAGAGGTAGGAAAGAGGTGTAGAGAGGTCCACCAGTTGAGAGAAATTGAAGCAGGGCTGTCAGGTTTTTCGAGCTACTGCGCATAACATACTGGCACCGAGGTATCCCAAGATGCACCGCTCTAGCCTGCTTCATTTGTGCGCTACTGCGCATATACAAGGACCTCTCTACTCTCCTTCCTAGCTCTATGGACCAAGCACACAAACCTGAATATATGTCAACCAACCAACAATAGCTGCCTACAGTTTTAAGGAGTAACGTTACACCACACTTTTTACAGTGGGTATACCTAGCCTGTATACTACTTCTAATACAAATAATGACACTTACAAATATCTGCTACAAATTGTCAGGGCAGGTAAGGGGAATTCATCCGTTCTTTTAGCATCTATGTTGACCACTGTTGTATATTTGTAGAAATTCGTGAGAAACTCCACTGTTTGAAAGCTAAATCCGCTCAAACACCCAACAAATATCAATAATTTCAATGTCCTGCACAAATTTCGTTTTTTGTGCCTTTCCCTCCTGTGCTCTGTTGTTTCTTTGAGATAATATGAGGTTGGCTGAATGGAGTTTTCCATTGTATCCATGCAAATGTTCCTTAAAAATAGAAGTATTATGTTAACACAACAATCGATTAAAATAGAAATTTTATTTAACAAGTCAGGCTACGTGGATTTCTCAGATACACTGTTAAAAATTTTGTGCTTGGTTTCACCATGATATTGGTTCCTAGTAGCTGCAACGGCTGTGTGGTGAAATGTTTCACCTTTTTTTCGGTGTTTGGTTGAACCATTTTTCTGGATTTGGAAACAAAAACCTGAGAAATGGTTCAACCGAATACCAAAAATATGGTTTAATGTTTCACCACACAGCCGTTGCAGCTACTAGGAACCCTATTTTTGGTGAAACAAAGTGCCTAATTTTTAACAGTGTACGCTGACAAAATTATTTTCATAGATAAAGTATTAAAATTATTTTGTACTGGTTAAACGTTAATGTATATGTGCTAAGAATATGGTTGTTTCAGATGATCTAACTCTTTTGTTTTCATTTTTGCGCTTGCCATTTCATTGGTTGTTTTGATTTCATTCTCAAAATAAGCATTTTTTTCGCTACTGTATTCTATTTTAGTTGAGTTTGTGTTTGTTTTGGATTAACCACTAGAGCTACACAAGGGCTATTGGTGACGGGCGTCGTATTTTAGAACCACCGTCAAGTGACGAGCCGACACCTGAGTAGGCACCCAACGCAACCGTTAAGGGCGACATCGTACGCAGCGTTGGGACTTTGAAGGATATTTAACGTGCACTCCCTCCACACGGGGTATTATTATTCGTCGGACATTTTTGGCTGCACGGGCCTTTTATAGGTTGGCAGTTATTTTGGCGATGCCCGGACCCGAACCTGGGACCTTCCGCATGCTAGGCGATATTCTATTTTAGAGTTTTTTTGCGTGCAATTTTCTGTTATTACAGCAATTTATTAAACTTTATCGGTTTTAAATCAAGTTCGCAAAGCATTACCAAAATGTCAATATTGGTTAAGATGATATTTTGTCTCATGCTGAGAAATTCAGTGAAATTGTGGGGCAGCAATTTCTCGTGATTCACAAACAGTAAAAAGCTTTGATTCTGCTGAAAGAAAAAGTTTTTACAAAACATTTGTTTCAGTAAAGTAAGAAAATATTGTACACTTTTAAGGGGACACGGTACCACTTTCAAAAAAATCTTTAATTTTCACATATTCACTATAAAATTGATGTTTTATTACTTCAATCTGTATTTAAAAACAATATATGACAAGAAAATTTTTCAATAATTTAATTTTTTTAAGTTATTTTTTTTTAAATATAAATTTTCAACTTTTTTAAAAGGCTAAGGCTTTTTTAAATACCAATATTTTAACCCAATTTTTTTTCTCATGTACTTTAAACTTTTTTACATAAGAATTGGTATCCAAATTTGATCTTCAGTAGTTGTTTTATGAAAAATATTTATCTAAAAAATACCAAATTATTTTAGCATAATTGAAAAATTTTGACACTAGTATTTTTTTTATAAAAAAAGTAGTACTTGTGAAAAATTTTTTTAATTCCAATTCTTAATGTTAACATATTTGACAGACTGCATACAAAATTCCTTAGACTTTTATTAATTATTAAAAAAAAAGCCTTAGCGTTTTGAAAACCTTGTCATCAAGGAAAAATGAACACTGAGAAAAATGTAATTCTTAAAAATAACAAGAATGAAAAGAATACCGCGGGAACTATTGCACAACGTGAAACATTTCCATTAAAAAAACTAAAAATAAAACAAAAAATCCTTATGGTGGTCTAACCACAATCAAATGCAGTTGCTGAAATGATGAAATTGAGAAAAAAGAACTAGATTCAGCAACGCATTAAAAAAGTAAAATAATTCTTAGTGACTTTTTTATTGACTTACTTTTACGAGGCACAAGGCGAATAAATATTGTCGATTTGTAGTCCACACTTAAGTTTGATAATATTAATCTTGATTACAATACAATTAATATTTCAAATAGTTTTATGATACCACCCATTAAGATTTTTTTAGTTTTTGGATTTCATCGTTATAAGTTAACCCGATTTTGGAACATCTTCGAAGAAAAAACAAGGGCGCTTCGCGTCGATGTTCGTCCGTTAGGTTTCAATTTCCAACAATATAACAGGTTTTGAACCGTATATTTAAGACTGGAGTATTACACTGAATTCTTCTTTTCAGAGTATACCTATTTCCAAAACCAATTTAAACGAAATGTTATCTGACCAAAATTTTTAATATTTCGTTATTAAAACCGTTCGAAAAACTTAATAAACGAAAATAATAGTGCAATAGATTAATAAAAAAGGAGAAACATGTATAAAAAGCACCAAAATACAAAATATTAAACAATGTAATACATAAAATATACTTACTTATTTCAATAGAGTAAAAGTTTACGAGTTTCCAGTAGTTCTGTACGCTGTGTCCAAACAATTGGTCCAAACGCGAAACTCCTAAATGCAAAAATACCGGGATACAAACCGAAACGCTAAATCTCCGGATTCGGTTAAACCGAAATGGTTCTTTAGCTGAACCGGCTAAAACCGGTGTACAATATTTCTAAGTCGAAAGTCAGGAAAGGTTTTTTTTAATAATGATGGCATAATCCCGTGTAAAATATCCCTCTTATAAAAATCAATAATCGTGTGTGAAGTCACGTTTTAGTGAAACCATTGTACAAACGTAATGTTTGACCGCAAGGGCCCAAAAGGGGATTTTTTACACTACTTCATCTCGCATTACATCGACATTTTGTACATAATTATAAAAAAATGCTGTTACGAGCATGAGATATTTTATTCCTTTAAGCATCTGGGAAACTATTGAGTAACATTAGAACCATATTATGTTAAAAAGATTTTTTTGCAAGTGATTATAAAAGATTTTGCTTCCAAACGTCTTGTGCATTAAACTTTTTAAAACTCAGGAAAATTATTTGACTCGGCTTATAACCTAAATAAACGTTAAATAAACATAAAAAAGTTTAAGCACTTTTAACACATATATGTATTTCACAAAATCAGTTTTCTTAGTTAAGGTTAAAGCACTACATAATAAAACCGGAAACGAAAAAGTAATTAAACGAATATTTGTTTTTGGTTAAAGTTAAATAACGACGTAATATAACAATTTAACCGGAAACGAAAAATTTTACCAACTATTATTTTTTTTAGTTAAGATACAAACACTACATAATATAACTGGAAACAAAAAACTGGTTAAACGAGGAATTGTTTAAGTTAAGGTTAAAACACTATATAACAAAGCCGGAAACGAAGAATTGTTCTTAAATTAAAGTTAAAACACTACATAATATAAAACCGGTACCAAATTAATTTTTAAACTAATATTTGTTTTTAGTTAAGGATAAAACACAACGTAATATAACCGGAAATGAAAAAACTGGTTTTACGAATTATTTTTTTAGTTAAAATCTAAAGACTACATAATGTAACCATTAAAAAATACTAATTAAACTTATATTTGTTTTTAATTAAGGTTAAAGCACTACATAATATGAATGTAAACGAAAAAACTAATTAAACGAATAATTGTTTGTTTTATTTGAGGTTAAAACACTACATTATGCAACCGTTAATAAAAAAACTAACTAAACAAATATTTGTTTTTTAGTTGTTAAGGTTAAAACACTACATAATATAACCGGAAACGAAAAAAAAATAATTAGGGACAAAACACAACCTTACATAACCTTTCAACGAAAAAAACTGGTTAAACGAATAATTGTTTTTTAATCAAAATTCAAAATCCCTAGAATACAGCACATTAGTGGTATTACCTGTGGATGAGAAGTCATGAAGATCATTTATGAACTATAATAGAAACGTCCAATTTTCCAAAAGCCACGAATTAAAAATCAATAAATAATAACAAAAGAAAGTAGAAAACAAAGTAATTTTCTGTTGCTAAAATGTAGTACGATGACCAAATTGGGACGCGGATCAATTATTAATGTTGTGGCAGATGATCAGAATGTATAATTGCGTTTGGAAAGAATAACTGTTTGGAACCAGCATTACGTAATAAAAAACGCTATTTATGTATTATACATGTTTTAATAACGAAATTGTTTTTTTGGTAGCAGAATTGTTACGTGTTCGGCATTGTAAAGCATTTAGGTATTAATGAAAAACATTTACGTTTATTGCTTAGCAAAAACATACAGTTTATGTCGTGTATTTTGCGATCACTTTATTTTATTTTTATTTTTATTTTTTATTTTTTATTGTTTATATTTTATTTTTTATTTTTTATTGTTTATTTTTTATTGTTTATTTTTTTTTATTGTTTATTTTATTTTATTGTTTATTTTATTTTATTTTATTTTATTTTATTTTATTGTTTATTTTATTTTATTTTATTTTATTTTATTTTATTTTATTTAAAACTAACAATAAGAAAACATAGTTGAAAGAATAATATATCGTATTAATTTTTAGTTACTTTTATTAGAAAGTAATTTAGTAAATAATAATTGAAAATACTCCTGAGTGTTTGCGTTTTTACTATAACCATATGAAGAGCTGAGTGGAAGAACGTGCTAAGTGGCATTTTTGAAAAAATTGAGATTTTTGTGTTAATGATTATGTTATTACCTCCTTTAAACATAACAGCTTTCAATTTTTTAGAAAACATTCGATTTCGTAGATTTTTCGTGAACGAAGTTGGTAGGTGCACGCGTTTTCGTCACTTTTTCAATGGAAGAACGTGCCAAGGACCCTTAACATGTTCTTCCTCCGAAATCGTCCCGATTCAGACGATCGTTCAGTGGAAGAACGTGCTAAGTGACAAAGTTGAAGAAAATTGTCAGACTTTCGCTTTATTTATGTCGCATTAATCGCAAAACACTTGTTTTTTTTGTAGTTTTAATCAAAAAGAATTTAAAAATGTCATTAATTTTTCCAAATTAACTTTAATTATTAAATATAACCAATGAATTATAATTCATATAGCGTATAACCAGGCTTTGAGTGCATTTAGGAAAATAGTAGAAAATGCACTTTTATTTTAGAATTTAATCGGAGCTAAAGGTTTTAATATTTTATAAAATATCGTTTGCTTTTAAAGTCTTGTGTTTTTTATTCTAATAAACATAGTCTATTTAGCATTGAACAGATGGTATCATTAAAAGAAAGTTGCACGGACATCGCATGTTCGCGTTAAAACAACATTACACCCCGAACATACATCAAAGCATCTGGTTTGTTAAAAAAAATGAACTAGGGGTGCAAAAATCGTTTAAAGCAATTTTACGTTTGATCTCTAAAGCTGACGATCGCATTTTGTGCAATGTCCTAAACTCCTAAAATTATTAAAATGGAATTAAGAAATAAGCGGAAAGCTGTAATTTGGCTTGAAAAGTACAAATTTAATCAAGATATTGCTATGTTATGTAAAACTAGTATAATTGTTATAATAACTCAATATAACGTTTTATACTCTATCTCTTTATATTTATAATTTTTAATATTTATTAAAATATAGATGACTTTAAAAAAGTGCTTTGCATCACGATTGTAAAAATAAATTGTTTAAACGATCATGCTAAGCTGTTGTAGAAATGCTGTAAATTAAAGAAGCTTTCTTAAAATTGATTAAATCCTTAATTGAAAAGGGGAAATAAAAACATAAATAACCTTAGGATTTATATTTTGCCAGACATCTTATTTTTACTTTTTTTATATCAATGTTTGTTTTTACATTCAATTATTCCTATCCAAAAACTATTTAAAAATTTATTTTGCGAAAAATTACATCTTACATTATTATCTTTTTTTATAAATCTTTTAAATTTAATATTTATTTTATTCACTTGCATTTGTGTTTCTTTTACTATCTTTTTGTATACTTTTTACTAAGTTGAGATTTGTCTTATTATTCTTCAAAGTAATTAGTTTATAATTTCAGTGATAATGGTATTTTTAAAAAAATATTTTCAATTAAAAACTTACTCATCTAACATTAAGCAAGAAGTTCTAAAATAACTAATATAACCTACTTTCTTTTAACTTAAATTACTCAAAGAAATCCTTATAGTAGGGACAGACGGACGAACAAAAAGTATATAAGATAGGTGTCTGATATCATACACTAAAAAAAATTAGGGTTGAGTAATACTATACGACTTTCAATTACCGATTAATATATCAATACGCTCGTTTAAAAGTTATGATATACCTTATAAAGTATTTTCAATTACTTTCAAACCTAAAAAGTTCTATGGCAGCTGCTCTTTGCACACGCAAAATATTGTTGAAAACTTTATTTTGTCGTCCGACTAGTACTGGGAGCAAGTGTATCAAATTTTAAGTCTGTATCTATTTTCGTTTTTCAGCACTACTTTTAAAACCCAAAAAGTTTATAGCAGCTGTTAATTGCGCATGCGCAATTTTCTCGAAAATATTATTATGACTTCCAACAGGTACTAGGAACCCGTGTACTAAATTTGAAGTCTGTAGCTCTTTTAGTTCGAACTGTAAAGTAGTTTCAGACAAACAGACGAATCAATGAAAAAAAACAGTTTTTTGTAATCAGCACCCTCCAAAACGTGTAGAAAGCACAAAATCTTTATTTTGGATTTTTGACCTCCATCGCAATAGTTTCATTACCTTATATTTCATATTAGATAATTAAAAGTAATAACTTTAAAAATCGGACGGATAGAAAGGAAGTTAGGGGGGGGGGGGGTAGACGGACGTACGGACAGAAAAACAGACGTACAGGCAGGTGGCCGAACACTATACATTGTAGTCTTCTAATTTTTTAATTTCGAACCAAAACAGAATTTTCAAAATCAGACAGTTTAGATCGGAAATTGAAAGGGATACGGACGGACGGACAAAATGATGGACGTACAGGCAAACAAATAAAAAGTATAAAAAAAAATCTGTGAAGTCCTATCTTCCAAACAAAAAAAGAATTTTGAAAATCGGAATGTTAGTATAGAAATTATGAAACTCGTATGGATCAAATATACCTAAAAAATGTCACTTAGCACGTTCTTCCACTAAACGACTGAAAAAATCTGAAGCACTTCGGAGGAAGAACGTGCCAAGTGCAGGAGGCGTCAAGCGCGTTTTGTAAATGACGTGTTATTACGTAAAGTACGGCTAAGCCAAAAGCCACCAAGCATTTTGAAGAACCAAACTAAATTATCATGCAGAAAAAACTATGATTTTGTGAATGAAAGAAAAGTTGCAAACTAAAAACTTTGAAGCTCATTATCTCGTTTTCACCTTTTTGTCACTTAGCACGTTCTTCCACTAAGCTCTTCATATTACAAAGATGAAACAACTTTTACAGAAACCATCCTTAGTGTTGTTTTCATACTTTCAATGTACATCAAAGGTAAAACAACATTTACAGGGACCCTACTTAAATACTCTATCCTATCTACACATTAAATATTAAAAACCTAATAAGAAAGCTGCTTATTTTATTCAATATATAAGAGAAACTTTTTAATATGTTTAATTACTACTAAAGGATACAGAATAACTTTTACTTTAAAATTTCAAAAATTTAACATTTAAAAAAATTCTTTTCAAATTGCTTCTAGTATTTTAATAATTCGTGCATATGTTGGTGTCACGACTCGGCTTGATTAAGAAGAGAAAATATATAATGAGTCTAATTAAATGGAAGGTTATGGAAGGGATGAAACAACAATATGTTGATTTTTGTTTTTCCTGAATTTAAACAGTTCTCATTATTTTTTAATATTTTTTTTATTAATATTTCACTGCTGCGCTATCGTACACCAAAAATCGTGCATCGAAAGTTTTTTAATAATCTACTGATAATGTAAATACAATTGTATAAATTTCTACAAGGAATTCGTCATAGAATTTTCTATCTGTATGTTATCTAAAACAATCTATTTCATTGTCGATGTTTCGAACGCATCTAAATGTTCAATAAAGCCAATATTTTGAGTTTTTGGCAATATTAAATTGTTCGGGATTTCAAAACACCTTCTTTCCGATTTCCGAATTTTTATTATCCATTGCCAAATCTTTAAATCTAAACTGAACAAAATGACAACAAAACACATTACAAACTGCATTATTTTCTATGCAAGGGGCGTAAATTGTTTTATTGATGCTTAAATAATGTTCAATGCACCACACATAGTGTTTTTGCGCGCATGAAAATGATTTCATTACTAAATCACGCATTATTCACAAATAAAAATCCTTTACTAATATTAACTCAAGACTGTTAATGGACCGGGAAGCCCAGTCGGTTAAAGCGTTCGCCTTGCACGCGGAGGGTCCCAGGTTCGGGTCCTGGTATCGCCAAAATAACTGCCGGCCTATGAACGGCCTATGCAGTAAAAAATGTCCGACGAATAATACCCCGTGTAGAGGGAGTTCACGTTAAATATACTCCAAAGTCCCGATGCCTTGTATGATGTCGTCGCTCTTTAAATTTGCATTGGGTGCCTACTCAGGTATCGGCTCGTCACTTGACTGTGGTTCCAAATTACGATGCTCGTTGCCTTAGCCCTCGTGCAGCTCTAGTGCAACGGTATTCAAAACTAACCTAACCCGACAGTTAATGTTTTTACAATGTAATAATATATTATTCTTTGCCACATACATTATTACAATATACTTTCATTTTGTACATTTAACTACCTTTTTAGCAAGAGAAAATTCATTTGTTACGACCTTTATTTATTATTTAATGACTAAATAAACATCCATTTCTATAATTTGGGTAGTGTTAATTATTTTTAGAGCCATATGCTTGTTGTTACATTTGTTATAAGTGTACAAAACTGCTACACGTGTAAATTGATTGCGTTCATTGTTTTCAGGGGCGGATCCGGAAATATTTGACAGAGGGTAAAAAAATACAATAAAAGAAAAAGTGGTAATAATACAAGTAGGTTTGTAACAGAATCTGCCACTTAACCTGCTTCCACACAACATTTGTGTTCATCAGGAAAAAACGCGCCAAACACAGTATTAATTCTATTATAAACATTTACACGATATATTTGGCTAGTTTCATTTATTTTCTTTTGAAAATTCAATGATTATTTGTTATCATTTGCTAAAATAATTTATATATGTCAAAGAAAAAATATGTAATATTCCTCGCTTTTAAATAAGAAGGTAAACATTTCATATCAACATATAATAAAAGAATCTCTTTGTGAAAGATATTTGACGTCATTTTAAATTGATTTATAGCGCAAAAATATATTTCTTTTAATTTATTATTTTAAAGAAATAAAGTTTCTCGAGCGATTGTTGCGAATGGCAATGGTGATTTAATTCTAATAAAAATGTCTCAAATGAGCATTAAATTTTGCAGTTTGCTAAATAATTGAAGTATTTCGAATTCAATTTTTTTCTGAAATTTTCAATGTCTTCTAATTTCGATGCGTTAATTTTTTTGACATATCACACTTGTCTGTAGCATTTATAGTTTGGGCAATGAAAGTAGGTGACGGACAGGCAGGCAGACGGACTGAACGATTATAATACCTCCCACTTTTTATGCTATAAACCTAGTGTGGAAGCTAAAAAAAATCGTTAATAAAATTCATCTACTACTAATATGTGCATTCGTCATTAAGAGTATTAAACTTTATTGATTATATTAGTCATTAACATATCCCTAAAACTTATTTAGTTAAAGACACTGGTAGCTAATAAAAACATTTAATTAAAGGGTCATTAATAATCAATATCCAATTTAAATTAAAGAACTTTTTTGATTTGCATGAGAATTTTATGCCTCCAACAAAGACAGAAAATAAAGCATAAATTTAAATAAAAATATTTTATGTACCAATATTTATTCCGTAACTCTCTATGGGGTTGCTTCAAGAAGATATGGCAATAGCTTTGCGGTTTTGTTTTCATGTCTCTCGAATTGTTTTTGTTGATATTCGAAATTGAGTTTTCCAAGAATAAGTTATTTTAGTTGTTATTTTTTAAAATTATAACTTCTTGCTGTGCTGTTGGTTGTTTTAATCATTTATCAAGGAAAACTTGCATCGAAAGAAGTTGGAATTTAAAAAAAAAATAACAACTAAAATATTCTCTTCGAAAACTCACTCCCGAATACCAAAACAACAGTAATTCGAGAGTCATTAAAACAAAACCGCAGAGCTATTGTCAGATCCTCCGTGAAACAACCCCCTTATATACGTGCATAAAAAAACCCGTAATTCTGGATTTCGGAAACTCAACACAAATAAGCATGCACCCATTTATTGGCTTAGAGCTTTGAGCAGGAAGAGGTTAAAAAGAAAACTTCTTTTGGCAAAGAAATACAGGGTATCCGTAAAAGAATGTCCGCGTTTCAAATTGTAACAGTATTGTGGCTGAAGTGTAATTGTAATGTGGTTGAAGGTGACGAATAAAGAATAACTCCAACAGTCTCAGACAAGCGCATGTACCGCTACATCGTTGCACAGGCTGTTGCTTCCATTACTCCGGACTTGCGGCAGACAGTATGGGAAGAATTGCATTTTCGTTTGGATGTGTGCCGTATCACTAAAGGCGCACACATTGAGCACTTGGAAAAACTAGGTTAGTTTTCCTTCAATGTCATTTATGATTTGTTATATTTAGTATAAAATAAACTCCTGTAATATACCATTAAAACTCGGACATTCTTTTACGGACACCATGTACAACAAGGGGGGGAGGGGGTGTCATCTGACTTCTTGACCACTCTCGCTTGTCTTTTACAACAAAAAAACTGGGTTTCCACATTTGCACCCTCTCCACACTTTAAGGGGAGTCGAATGGGTGTTTGGGTCAAAAATGTTGATTTTTTTTTCTTTTATTTTTAATTTTCATATCTATAGCTTTAATTTAAGACCAAGATTAGCGATTTCCGTTTAGTGGGTTTTTTTATAAGCATTTTTCAGAAACTATGTATATTAGTTCTTACCTATACCTTACTTTTCTTTTGCGTATCCTGAAAAATAAGGTTTTTTCAACAGTTCGAAACATTTTTCTCAGGAACTATAAAATATATCAACAGGTTTTGTTTTATTATTTCTTTCCCATTAATAGCTCTTCGATTTAAACTGAGGAATTTGAAGTATGTCTTCTCAAAAAAATTATATAATTTTAAATCGGAATTTTTGGGGGAGGTTTTAATACATATTTTTAAAAAAATCACTGTAAAAGTGTTTTTTTATACTGTGAAATATCCTCATTGTGTAAAGTACTATATGTGAGGAACAAAATATAAAAAAGTTCGTAATGATACCTTATATAGTTTTCTGAGAAAAACGTTCCTAAAGTTAGGAAAATTAACATGGGCGAGATTGAACCATACTATTATCTGAATTATTGATTTTCTGTGTGAATGGGTACCAGTTTAAATTGATTTTGATAATAGAGGGGGAGGGGGGCAGTGGCTTAGTGGATTTAAACTGAGGAATTTGAAGTATGTCTTCTCAAAAAAATTATATAACTTTAAATCGGAATTTTTGGGGGAGGTTTTAATACATATTTTTAAAAAAATCACTGTAAAAGTGTTTTTTTATACTGTGAAATATCCTCATTGTGTAAAGTACTATATGTAAGGAACAAAATATAAAAAAGTTCGTAATGATACCTTATATAGTTTCTGAGAAAAACGTTCCTAAAGTAAGGAAAATTAACATGGGCGAGATTGAACCATACTATTATCTGAATTATTGATTTTCTGTGTGAATGGGTACCAGTTTAAATTGATTTTGATAATAGAGGGGGGGGGCAGTGGCTTAGTGGATTTAAACTGAGGAATTTGAAGTATGTCTTCTCAAAAAAAATTATATAACTTTAAATCGGAATTTTTGGGGGAGGTTTTAATACATATTTTTAAAAAAATCACTGTAAAAGTGTTTTTTTATACTGTGAAATATCCTCATTGTGTAAAGTACTATATGTAAGGAACAAAATATAAAAAAGTTCGTAATGATACCTTATATAGTTTCTGAAAAAACGTTCCTAAAGTAAGGAAAATTAACATGGGCGAGATTGAACCATACTATTATCTGAATTATTGATTTTCTGTGTGAATGGGTACCAGTTTAAATTGATTTTGATAATAGAGGGGGGGGGGCAGTGGCTTAGTGGATTTAAACTGAGGAATTTGAAGTATGTCTTCTCAAAAAAAATTATATAACTTTAAATCGGAATTTTTGGGGGAGGTTTTAATACATATTTTCAAAAAAATCACTGTAAAAGTGTTTTTTTATACTGTGAAATATCCTCATTGTGTAAAGTACTATATGTAAGGAACAAAATATAAAAAAGTTCGTAATGATACCTTATATAGTTTCTGAGAAAAACGTTCCTAAAGTTAGGAAAATTAACATGGGCGAGATTGAACCATACTATTATCTGAATTATTGATTTTCTGTGTGAATGGGTACCAGTTTAAATTGATTTTGATAATAGAGGGGGGGGGGGGGGCAGTGGCTTAGTGGATTTAAACTGAGGAATTTGAAGTATGTCTTCTCAAAAAAAATTATATAACTTTAAATCGGAATTTTTGGGGAGGTTTTAATACATATTTTCAAAAAAAATCACTGTAAAAGTGTTTTTTTATACTGTGAAATATCCTCATTGTGTAAAGTACTATATGTAAGGAACAAAATATAAAAAAGTTCGTAATGATACCTTATATAGTTTCTGAGAAAAACGTTCCTAAAGTTAGGAAAATTAACATGGCGAGATTGAACCATACTATTATCTGAATTATTGATTTTCTGTGTGAATGGGTACCAGTTTAAATTGATTTTGATAATAGAGGGGGAGGGGGGCAGTGGCTTAGTGGATTTAAACTGAGGAATTTGAAGTATGTCTTCTCAAAAAAATTATATAACTTTAAATCGGAATTTTTGGGGGAGGTTTTAATACATATTTTTAAAAAAATCACTGTAAAAGTGTTTTTTTATACTGTGAAATATCCTCATTGTGTAAAGTACTATATGTAAGGAACAAAATATAAAAAAGTTCGTAATGATACCTTATATAGTTTCTGAGAAAAACGTTCCTAAAGTAAGGAAAATTAACATGGCGAGATTGAACCATACTATTATCTGAATTATTGATTTTCTGTGTGAATGGGTACCAGTTTAAATTGATTTTGATAATAGAGGGGGGGGGGGGGCAGTGGCTTAGTGGATTTAAACTGAGGAATTTGAAGTATGTCTTCTCAAAAAAAATTATATAACTTTAAATCGGAATTTTTGGGGGAGGTTTTAATACATATTTTCAAAAAAATCACTGTAAAAGTGTTTTTTTATACTGTGAAATATCCTCATTGTGTAAAGTACTATATGTAAGGAACAAAATATAAAAAAGTTCGTAATGATACCTTATATAGTTTCTGAGAAAAACGTTCCTAAAGTTAGGAAAATTAACATGGGCGAGATTGAACCATACTATTATCTGAATTATTGATTTTCTGTGTGAATGGGTACCAGTTTAAATTGATTTTGATAATAGAGGGGGGGGGGGGCAGTGGCTTAGTGGATTTAAACTGAGGAATTTGAAGTATGTCTTCTCAAAAAAAATTATATAACTTTAAATCGGAATTTTTGGGGGAGGTTTTAATACATATTTTCAAAAAAATCACTGTAAAAGTGTTTTTTTATACTGTGAAATATCCTCATTGTGTAAAGTACTATATGTAAGGAACAAAATATAAAAAGTTCGTAATGATACCTTATATAGTTTCTGAGAAAAACGTTCCTAAAGTTAGGAAAATTAACATGGGCGAGATTGAACCATACTATTATCTGAATTATTGATTTTCTGTGTGAATGGGTACCAGTTTAAATTGATTTTGATAATAGAGGGGGGGGGCAGTGGCTTAGTGGATTTAAACTGAGGAATTTGAAGTATGTCTTCTCAAAAAAAAATTATATAACTTTAAATCGGAATTTTTGGGGGAGGTTTTAATACATGTTTTTAAAAAAATCACTGTAAAAGTGTTTTTTTATACTGTGAAATATCCTCAGTTTAAATCAAAGTACAATATGTAAGGAACACAATTTAAAAATTGATTGATCGAAAATTGAATCATGGCATTGTCACGCCACAAGTCCGGGGATCGAATCCAGGATTTGGCGAGGTTGATCCATCCTTTCATCCCTTAAGTGGATCGATAATATGGGTACCAAGCATGCTTGGGAACTAAAATTTGGGGGTACCGCGTGAGGCTGACCACCTTACCGGAACATATGCCTAGCACCCCAGAGCCCTAGGCCACTAATGGGCTGTTGCGCCGAGGAGTTTAGTTTAATCGAGGGGGCGGGGGATGTTATACACTATAACATAATAATAGAATAATGTCGGCAGGAAACAGTGAGAAACAGATGAGTACTCTACAATAAAAAAGAACTAGAAGTGTGTAACACTACACTAATTACAGCTCCATAAACTAAAACATTTGAAGGCAATTATATACCCAATGAGGTAATTTCAATAAATTTAAAACATACAAATTTCTAGGACAGCTACTCTTTGCGCATAGGCCATTTTCCGAAAAACACTATTACGAAGTTAGACAATTACTAGGAAGTACCACACCAAATTTGAAGTTCTTAGCTCGTTTAGTTTCAACCGTAGAGTAGTTTCAAACCCGAGTGAAGTACCGCAATTTCCCCTTTCTTGGTAAACGAGGGGTGTTACTTTTTTTAACTTTTTATTATTATTATTTATTAACTTAAATAGTGTTAGGTAAATTGGACATTTTAATACAGTTCATATCTCCAGGACATTTCGTCTACAACCAAAACCATATGCAGTCCCTGGGAAAAATTATTAGACGCAGTGCAAGATTTCATGTATCAATCAATGATGAACAAAATACCTTTTGGAAGGACATTTGTGTTCCTAAACTTAAGCTGTTGAACAGAAAACACTATCTTCTATACTTAATACATATATCGACATCTTTTTTCAATGATATGGCATTCTTTGGTATGTTTTCATCATTACTAAAAAAATACAGTGTGTCTAATAATTTGTCCAGGGACTGTCTATGCTGTATTCTATTGAAGGTCAGTTTTAGATTTAAAAACAAATCTCGTTTTAGGGTTATTTTTATAATAATAATGCGTAATGGTTTAACTTCACTAAAATATGGCTCTTCGAAAATTAATTCTTTGAAATAGTTATTTACACAAATTGTGAGTAAACTTTCTAAATCGAAGGCTATGTCCTCACTACGACAACAAACGCCACAAAGGCAACAAAAGCAACAAAATTTGGCGACTGCCAAGCGCGCCAAGCAATGCAATAGCATGGTGGTTGACTGTGCCAAGTCGCCAATTTTTGTTGCCTTTGTGGCATTTGTTGCTTTTGTGGCGTAGTCAGGACATAGCCGAAGGAAGAGCGAGACACATTCCGATTCAAATAATAATCGGAGGTATGGTACATAATCTTCTATAATCACGTAAAAAAATATTTTTAACAATACATAAAAAATTGTAAGGTTTCGTAACAGTTCCCCAAATATTTAAAGTATGAGATATATAGTACTCGCTGTATGAGATATATGCTCTATAGCATTTTTTATGCAAAATGAAGGTTTTTTTTATGCAAGATTAAGTAGTACAAAAAACCTTCTCTCTTTTGGGCACTTGTGTAAAAGTAACTTTTGCACAATGTCTTCTTAAAAAACGTGACATAACACAAGATTATTTTTATAATATCGTGCAAAAAACTAACTTTTTAAAATCAATAATCGTGGCAAAAAGTGATGCTTTTAACGAAATCGTGTTTTAAAGTTACTTTAACGCACTAGTGCGACAAAGTAAATAAGAGCATCTGATTGGTGTAAAATTCTTTGTTTGAGCGTGATATTTTATTCGGAGGCTTTGTGATTGGTGGAAAATTCTTTATTTGAACTTGATTCTTTATTTGGCGTATTATTTCCAATGCCAATCTAAGAAATACTTTTTGCACGTGATTTTAAAATAATCAATATTATAAATAATCACCTTCAAATCATTTGAACTGATAATAAAATAATTAATAAGCCAATCAATAAATGCCAATTTAATAAATACTTTTTTGCACGTTATATATATGTAAAAAATAGTGTATGACAACACGTTGAAAATAGCCTTTTTTAAACTCGTGAATTTATTTCACTCGTTCGTACCTCGCTCGTGAAATAATTTATTCAACTCATTTAAAAAAAAGCCTTACTTTTCACACTAGTTGCATAAATAATTATTGTTTGAATAAGCAGGATTTGTTTGCACAAAATTGTAAAACATTGTTGAAAAATCTTTGCTGAATTTTGACTAAGAAGACGGTATACCGTTTTTAACCGGTTCAGCTAAAGAACCATTTCGGTTAAACCGAAGTTTTAAAGCCAGTTTAACCGTTACCCCTTTTCCATGTTTCTGCAATTCGGAGTTTTGGGCTTAGACTAACTACTTATTCGACGCGTAACAGAACTGCTAGAAACTCGAAAACATTTACTCTACTGAATTAGGTAAGTATTACATTTTATACGTTACATGAACTGATATTTTTATATTGCTGTTGTTGTATATGTTCCTACTTTTTTATTAATTGATACCACAATTATTTTTCCTTATTTAATTTTTCGAACGTTTATAATAACAAAATATTAAAAATTTGATCAATCGTAAACATTGGGACATAATTTCTTTCGGATCAGTTCAGATACTGGATAACCCTACAAAAAACATTCAATATACTTATTCAAAATCTTTTCTTTATAAAAGTTTAATATTGATACGTATTTCATTAATATTGTTTCTATAATTCTATGGAATGTAAAACTCAGATATGGGTTCCATTGCTGGGTAAATAGGTTACTATTAGTAATCCTCGAATCCATTAAGGCAAGAAAAATATTATATAAAAACTAAAAAATATTAATGGGTGGTACCATAAAACTAGTTGAAATATTTTTGCATTTAAATTAATTTTAATATTTCCAAAAGTGTGGAATACTAAAGGCTATATTTCTTTCCCCGGGCAAGTAAAAGTAATTACTAACAAGAAGTTCTTAAAGAACTAAAATAGCCTACTTTCCTGTTACTTAAATACTTACTGGAATTCTAATCGAGAAACAACTAGGTTCCTAACAGTAAATATCATCAACAATCGTTTCTACACTAGCTTTATACACATTAGAAAAAATCGCTAAACACAGCATCTAGCTATAATTTAAACTTCTAAAAGGCAAAATCAACTATTTTCCTTGATATTCTTTCACAAATTAACTTAATTTTATTTATCGTCTGCTCGATTTATTTGTAGTTCAATAAGAATAATTAAATATTTATTAATAGCAAAATAATGAAACTACTCCAAACTGCATAAAAAAAAATTAAAACTAAGCAGAATTGTGCACAAAATGTGCCTTGCTTTTGTAAACAATTAATGAACACAATCAAAGAATCTCATTGTGCTACATTTTATTACGTCATTCCAAAATGATTCATGAAAAAATTATTTTGCTTCAAATATTTTTAAATAAAGTTTCTCATGCCATTGTTGATTTGGCAACAGTGATTTAAATGACTCAAAATTGAATTTCTATTCCAATTCAATGAGAAATTTGCCGACAGATAGTAGATTTATGTCCGTTCGGACGTACCGACAGGCGGACAAAAAGTATGAAAATTGGGTCTCTGAGGTCATAGCTTTCTAACAAAAAAAAAGAATTTTTAAGATCCGATTGATAGAACCGATTTTGGAAGGGGGTACGGACACACGGATAGAGAGATCGGACAGACAGAAGGACAAACGGACAGACAGACGGATATCGACCGCATGTCAATACCTACTTTTTCATTTTTTTTAATTCTTTCGAATTAAAAAAAGAAAAGTAGGCTAACAAATGACAATAATAAAAATAATAATAATGATAATCATTCTGTATTTTTAGCCTACTTTTCTTTTTTTTTATTCTGACTTACTTCTTGATATTCTTTTCAAAAAATGAATTTTTTCCAACTTTAGCATTTCAGCTGATACATGTTAATAAATTTTTCATTATTTCTATATTTTTTTTAATTCTTAGTGCTTGTATATCCTAAGGTTTAGCCACTACAAAATAGTTTTAATACTTAATCTATTAAATAATTATGCCAGAATATCGGAAAAATACGAGCGACCTGTCGTATTAACACATTAATGACAACTTTTTGATGGTCATTAAAGCCTTCATTTCCGTATAAAAACGGTATTTTCGTTTTTTATGTAAATTAATTTGTTCTAAATAAATTGTACGGTACAAGGGTCTTCATTTGTCTTATTATTTATTTACTCAGAAATAAAGCTCTTTTTTAATGGAAAAATATTTTGCCAACCTTCGATAATAAGTTAACATAATATTTCTATTTTTGAGGGACAATTGCATGGATACAATGGAAAACTCCACTCAGCCAACCTCAAATAATCTCAAAGAAACAACAGAACACAAGAAGGAAAGACACGGTTCTTTGCCCAGGCAAGTAAAAGTAATTACTAACAAGAAGTTCTTAAAGAACTAAAATAGCCTACTTTCCTGTTACTTAAATACTTACTGGAATTCTAATCGAGAAACAACTAGGTTCCTAACAGTAAATATCATCAACAATCGTTTCTTCACTAGCTTTATACACATTAGAAAAAATCGCTAAACACAGCATCCAGCTATAATTTAAACTTCTAAAAGGCAAAATCAACTATTTTCCTTGATATTCTTTCACAAATTAACTTAATATTATTTATCGTCTGCTCGATTTATTTGTAGTTCAATAAGAATAATTAAATATTTATTAATAGCAAAATAATGAAACTACTCCAAACTGCAAAAAAAATTAAAACTAAGCAGAATTGTGCAAAAAATATGCCTTGCTTTTGTAAACAATTAATGAACACAATCAAAAAATCTCATTGTGCTACATTTTATGACGTCATTCCAAAATGATTCATGAAAAAATTATTTTGCTTCAAATATTTTTAAAGAAAGTTTCTCATGCCATTGTTGATTTGGCAACAGTGATTTAAATGACTCAAAATTGAATTTCAATGCTAATTCAATGGGAAATTCGCCGAAAGATAGTAGATTTATGTCCGTCCGGACGTACCGACAGGCGGACAAAAAGTATGAAAATTGGGTCTCTGAGGTCATAGCTTTCTAACAAAAAAAAATAATTTTTAAGATCCGATTGATAGAACCGATTTTGGAAGGGGGGTACGGACACACGGATAGAGAGATCGGACAGACAGAAGGACAAACGGACAGACAGACGGACATCGACCGCATGTCAATACCTACTTTTTCATTTTTTTTAATTCTTTCGAATTAAAAAAAGAAAAGTAGGCTAAAAAATGACAATAATAAAAATAATAATAATGATAGGAATCATTCTGTATTTTTAGCCTACTTTTCTTTTTTTTATTCTGACTTATTTCTTGATATTCTTTTCAAAAAATGAATTTTTTCCAACTTTAGCATTTCAGCTGATACATGTTAATAAATTTTTCATTATTTCTATATTTTTTTTAATTCTTAGTGCTTGTATATCCTAAGGTTTAGCCACTACAAAATAGTTTTAATACTTAATCTATTAAATAATTATGCCAGAATATCGGAAAAATACGAGCGACCTGTCGTATTAACACATTAATGACAACTTTTTGATGGTCATTAAAGCCTTCATTTCCGTATAAAAACGGTATTTTCGTTTTTTATGTAAATTAATTTGTTCTAAATAAATTGTACGGTACAAGGGTCTTCATTTGTCTTATTATTTATTTACTCAGAAATAAAGCTCTTTTTTAATGGAAAAATATTTTGCCAACCTTCGATAATGAGTTAACATAATATTTCTATTTTTGAGGGACAATTGCATGGATACAATGGAAAACTCCACTCAGCCAACCTCAAATAATCTCAAAGAAACAACAGAACACAAGAAGGAAAGACACGGAAAACGAAATTTGTGCCGGACTTTGAAATTCCTGATCTTTGTTGGATGTTTGAGTGGATTTAGTTTTCAAACAGTGGAGTTTCTTACGAATTTCTTCAAGTATTCAACTGTTGTCAACATAGAGGTCAAAGAAGTTGATGAATTCCCCTTACCTGCCTTGACACTTTGTAGCAAATATTTGTAAGTATCATTATTCATCAAGTTGATGAAGTCATCAAGTTCATGAAGTTGTATTCAAGCTAGGTTTAGGTGTTCACTGTTAATTTCACCTAGGTTTAGGTGTTCACTGTTAATAGTTTGGTGTAATGTTACTCCGCCAAACTTCAGACAGCAATTGATGCCTCCAGCTGTATAGAGTAAGGTTACACATTAACGGTTCGCCACACATGCGAATAACTTCCACGTTAGATATCACCAATTTGCTAGTGCGTTGATACCAGTCATCTAGATTGCAACAAACATTGTAGTATATAAGTCGATGTAACTTGGTTTTTACCTTAAGGTACCTTTTGGTTTACACGGGTTGTTGTATACTTCCTACTTACAGATTCCTACTTACTTGCGTTCTACCACGCTAGCTCATTTGCTGCTAATGCACTCAACGCTAAACACAATCGCCCTGGTTCATACGTCTAGAAGGGGAATAGTGCGGCGGTCCGCACTATTCCCCTTCTAGCGGGTAATTTCCCTTGCGGCGGTTCGCCGCAACAAGGATACTCTATCCCTAATAAAATCCACTCAAAATATAGAAGATTTACTTCTGCGTTACTACCAGTCATTTATATTACAACAATTATTGTAGTATATAAGTAGAAGCCTTAAGGGATCTTTTAGTGGATACGGATTCTTGTAATATGTATCTTCGGCCACACTGCATTGGTTACCCAAACGAGATTCGTCACCCACGCTGCTAATGCATTCAACGCTGAACACAATCACCACGCACCACAACGCTCAGTGAAGTAGCATGCGCATGTTCATACATCTAGAAGGGGAATAGTGTAGAGGTCCGCCGCAACACGGACATGCTATCCCTAATAAAATCCACTCAAAATATAGCAGAAATTAATACTACGTTTACTACCAGAAACTTTTTTTACTCGTCAGAAGAATAGCAGTTGACAAACTATCTATTTCAGCCACTATAAATTCACTAAAAAATAATGTCCGTCATCGAAGCAGAGAGGTCCAGTGGCTTAGTGGTAGTGCTTCGCATTGCCACGCCACAGGTCCGGGGATCGAATCCCGGATTTTGCGAGGTTGACCCATCCTTTCATCTCTTGAGTGGGTCGACAAAATGGGGACCAAACATGCTTGGGAACTAAACATTGGGGGTTCCGCGTGAGGCTGACCACATTACCGAGACATATGCTTAGCACCCCAGAGCCCTAACGAAATCTGAAATGGGCACGGCAGGCCTTGGCCCACTAATGGGCTGTTGCACCGATGAGTTTAGTTTACTACCAGTCATTTAGATTACAGCAATTTTTGTGGTATATAAGTCGAAGCTTCTTTAATTTTTGAGATAGCCTTTTAAATTTTATGAGAAGATCAGGTACATATAAACTAACATAAAAAAAACTCTACTGTAATAAAAAAAATATTAATTAATAAATTAATTAGCAATTAATATAAGTGTGTCAAATTGTAAACAACGTAACGACACTTCAAACTAGTTTTTTTACATAATTTTTGCAGAAAAGAAAAAAGTAAATATCTATGCATGTGACCTACTAGAACAAAAGCTCTGAGCAAAGTAGTTAATTAATCATGATAGTTTGAAATGGCAAGCTTTAAAGTATGAATTTTTTTAATAATTAATTTTTTTAATGTCTGTAAAAAAATTTACTATTTTTTAGAATTGTAGTACATGAAAAAACACGCCCTAATTTATACTCTTTAAAACGCACTTTAAATTTTTTAAATCGAAGCATATTAATTTGAGATATCATGTTCGGAGTACAAGCATAATATGAAAAAATTCGTTCTTCAGAAAATGAGTTCAAAGTTTTCATTGTAAGATTGATGATAATGAAAATGCCTTTACGAAACTGCCTGTAAATCAAAAACTATTTACAATGCAAGAATTCTACTTGCACCATTTGGAAGATAACGAATCAGAGAATATATTTATGCAAAAATATTTAAAAAAAAACATATTTTGATCAATTTGTCCGTTTTCTAAGGTATATGGAATACCTAAAGGACAACATTGCTGACTGAAAATTCACAGTTAACTGCTTTAACTAGAGAACGTTACGCATACCAGTGTGGAATTCTGTAGCAATAGTTTCTAGTTATTTTTAGTTATATGTTGACCAAGTCATATTTTGTCCTAACCGACACACTTTGAATGATTACTCATAAATTCTATAAAAGAGTGGTAAGAAGCCGAACAGAAGAGTTTTGTGAGAGGTTCCTCAAATAGTTACAGTTTAGTTAGCTTACTCCAGAAATGGTGAAACGTTACATTCGAAATTCACTGTAACATTAAACAATTGGTTTACAGTGTTCCTCAGATTGCACTAACCTAAAATGTAGTATAAAAAAAAGCTATATTAACTTATTTTTTACGTTATATAAGGTCATTATTATAAATTTTGACTAAAATTTCTGATTTTAAAATACGTGTTTTAAATAAAACAATGATTCAAGTTTATTGTTAACATTGAACTCTCCTCTATTTATATACTTTCGTATTTAGCTACAATTTTGGAGAATTTTGTGAAAAATACAATGAAAGCTGTATCAGTCCAAAGGATACTAAATCATTTTGCCGTGAGCAACCAAGAAAATGCAACAGAAAAGGAACTAAAAGCAAAGTCGTGGTGAGCTTTTGTTTAGTTGCTTTTTTTTGCTAATAAGAGTTGTATATACTATTTTGTTTTGAATCCATAGTAAATCGGGCACAAAAAAAAGTAAAGGAGACTCAAGTACACTGTAAAAATCTGTTTATTTTACAGAAAAATATCATATATTAACAGAAAAATTATGTTATTTTCTTTGACAGTTTTTTCTGTAAAAATGAACTGTTTTATGTAAAAAAATAAACAGGTTTTTTTTCCGTTTTCACCGCGTAAAGGAAATTAGACTGCAACAGAGAGCCATTTCCACTGTTGCGGAATATCTTCATGCCGAACTAGCTTAGTTGGGAGTGCGTTGAGTCAAAATTTTAAAGATGATATTCTTGAATCTCTTTTTAGCTTTCACACTACGTTTATAACGTAAAAAGTGGAAGGTATTATAATCGTTCAGTCCGTCTGTCTGTCTGTCACCCACTTTCATAGCCCAAACTACATATGCTACGGACAAGTGCGATACGTCATACGTCAAAAAATTCAGCGCATCGAAATTAGAATATATTGAAAATTTCAGAAAAGAATTCGAATTCGAAGTACAATTATTTACAAAAAAAACTGCAAAATGTAATGCTCATTTAAAAAGCATAGGAAGCCATTTGTATTAGAATTTAATCACCATTACCATTCGCAACAATCGCTCGAGAAACTTAAATTCTTTTTGACAATAAATTAAAATAAATTTATTTTTGCGACATCGATCCGTTTGAAATGACGTCAAATATATTTCACTACGAGATTCTTTGTATGTTGATATGAAATATTTTCATTCTATTTAAAAGCGAGGATATTACATATTTATTCTTTGAAATATAAATAAATTTTTTGCAACCGATAAGTAATAATGATTGAATTTTCGAAATAAAATAAAAGAAACTAGCCAAATTTAGCATGTAAATGTTTAATATAGAATTAATGCTGTGTTTGGCACTTTTTTACCTGTTAAATACAACTGTTGTGTGGAAGCGGATTAAAAGACAGATTTTGTTACAAACCTACTTTTTTAACATACAAATTATATAATATTTGAACCATAAAATCTAAAGGTCCATGGATCAAATAATTTATAATTTTTCGGTTAAAAAAGAAATTAAAAATTTCAAATTACGTTAAAATTACAAATTTTTCGTATAAAATAAATAGATTATCTCTGGAAAATTAACGGTATTTTTGTGGCACACCACTTGATAGTTTTTTTTCTGTAAAAAACAACAGACGTAATGTTACAATGTACCTAAAGTCGAATTTTAACTGGTCTTTGAAATTTTGACTGAGCTGATTAAAAGGAATGGTAAGTTTAATCGACCTTATGCATTAATTTTGAAATATTAACTTTCTCTAAAGTATATTTTACTTTCAATCGGGCCCGTCCGTGGCCGAGTGGTTAGGGCATCAGCCTAGAGATTCAACCTTCTCAGGAGTGCGGGGGTTCGAATCCCACCTACTGCCAGTCATCCTATAAATCGGATCCGTGCTGGAAATAGCAGAAAAATCCTCATCACGATGGCCGAGTACACAGGCAGACGTGCGTAAGTAGGCGTTAGCGACAGTCGTCGAGTTCTGGTGCCCACCGTACCGTGCCAGTTCATGCTTATCGAAATCCTGATAGAATAGGCAGAATTTCCACCTTACACATTACAATCGCTAATGTTGGGCCCGACGGCCGTTAGACGTACGTATTGTCGCTCGAAGTTCCCTTGGGTGCCGCTCAGGTGTCGACCTCGTCACTTGACCCGGTTCTAAATTACGAGGCGTTATTGGCTGTGTTAAAGCTCCTGAAGGAGGCTAGAAATAGGCAGCCGGAAACGATTACCTTACCTACCTACTTTCAATTACCTAATATGAAATAGTATAAGGTAATAAAAGTATTACGATAGTGTTGAAAATCAAGAAACAGATATTTTATTTTTTGTTTCTACGCGTTTTGGAAGGTGCTGATTCCAAAACAAGTAGGTTTGTAACAGAATCTGTCACTTAACCCACTTCCACGCAACAGTTGTGTTTAACAGGTAAAAAGGCGCCAAACACGGCATTAATTCTATATTAAACATTTACATGCTAAATTTGGCTAGTTTCATTTAAATTTTATTTCGAAAATTCAATAATTATTACTTATCGTTTGCAAAAATTAATCTTTATTTTAAAGAATAAATATGTAATATTCCTCGCTTTTAAATGGAATGAAAATATTTCATATCAACATACGAAGAATCTCGTCGTGAAATATATTTGACGTCATTTCAAACGGATCGATGTCGCAAAAATAAATTTATTTTAATTTATTGTCTAAAAGAATTAAAGTTTCCCGAGCGATTGTTGCGAATGGCAATGGTGATTTAATTCTAATAAAAATGGCTTCCTATGCTTTTTAAATGACAATTAAATTTTGCAGTTTTTTAAATAATTGAAGTTCTTCGAATTCTTTTCTGAAATTTTCAATGTATTGTAATTTCGATGCACTGAATTTTTTGACCTATCACACTTGACCGTAGCATTTGTAGTTTGGGCTATGAAAGTGGGTGACGGACAGACAGACGAACTGAACGATTATAATACCTTCCACTTTTTACGTTATAAACGTAGTGTGAAAGCTAAAAAAAGCGGTTTTGAAACATTGGTCCGTCTGTCTGAAACCACCCTACAACTTAAACTAAAAGAGCTACGGGCTTCAAATATAGTACTCGTGTGAATAGTAACCAGTTGGACTTAATTGATAAAATTCAACCAAAGATATTTAATTGATAAAATTTAAAAATAGTTTCGTCATCTTTCGATTATTTCCTTTCAATTGTAATCTTCAAATTTTAATACTTCAAAGATCACATATGATGTATTGTCTTAAAATTTGCTTTATTTTTTTTTATTACAACGATTTAAGGATAACATGCCTGCATTGTAATTATCAATAATTAAACAGATATTAGGATTACAAAATATAGAATTAGGTATATAAGACGGTACTAGAGGTACACAATCCCCCCACCCATTTTAAATCTTTCAATTCAAAACCAACTTTCTTAGTTATCCTGAAATTACTTTTTTTATCCACAATTCAATTTATTAATGTAACTGCATAGAATTTGCCTATTTTTGCAACTAATTTCTTTATCTAGACGCCGAAATACTTTCCCAGTCAATATACTGTGCCAGGATATAAACCATTAAGGGAAATTACATACAAAGCCAAGGATCCACCTTTTATCCATAATCCAGGTAAGTATGGACAAATAGAACGGCCTTGCTCAAGGCAACCCATCCGGCAGCTAATTCGTCCACATTAGAACCTCCACGCCTATTGAGACATCGCAGTCATGTCAAATTTGCCTTCTCCCTCCGAACCGTTCTAATCGTTCGTTTTCAAGAAAAATTACAATATCCACTTTGTTACGGTAATAAGACAATTATTTCAACTGTGAGATTTTTTTTGGCTGAATCAAAGTCGGGCGAGAGACACACGAGGGCTATTGGGGACAGTGCCTCGTGAATTCGAACTGCGGTTTGAACCGACGCCGGCTAGTCTGAGCAGGCACCCAACGAAACCTTAAGCCTTGGTTTGTAAATACCCAAAATCGGACGCTGAGCAGTGCGTCTGAATTTTTCGCTTTCTTATTGGCCCTAGTTGTCAAGTGACCGCGGCACCAAAAATAACGTTGATCTCAGCGTTCGCAAATCTCGAATCAGTCGTGATTTGATAAGAGCGTCCAAAACGTGCGAAATGGCCGATGTTTCTACCTATTCGAATGAGATAACGGTGGCATTCACTTACTATGCATGCGTTAGATGCGGACGCATCGCTAGACGTGAATTCTAACAAACCAACCAAGCGAAGATAAGACGCTGATATCGATGAGCTGGGCGTTTCTTAACGCTTTGACAAGGCTTTAGGCCAATCAGTAGATGAGCTGTGCGTCCGAATTCTCCACTTCCTTATTGGCCCTAGTTACGTCATACATGACGTTGACTTCGTTTATAAAACTTAGGCTGAAATTTAACTGAAACACTTCGAATACGCGATTCAAAAGAACGAATATTTTGATTGCGATAATATTTGACGATTGATAATAATATGATATTAGACAATTGATATTTGACAATTGATGCCAATATGATATTTGAGTTTATTGAAACACCTCGAGAGATCTACTCTCTTAAACAACGTAACCCCGATTTTTGTTCCGTCTTTCGAAGCGAGCTAATTGCTATCGACAGGGGACTCGAGAAAATCATGAGCGAAAGGAACTATGGTAATATTTGGATACTATCTGACAGCCGTAGCTCAATTCAACACCTCAAGAATTGGGCCCACATTGGAGATAAAACCAGTTTATCGATCTTACAAAAAGTAAAGCTCATTTCCCAACAACATGAAGTACATTTCAATGGATCCCGTCCCATGTTGATATCCACGGAAATGAATTGGCTGACACTCTTGCAAAGAAAGGACTAGTCCATCCAGTCCCCTCCACCTCAGAGCTTACTTACCTAGAACTCTTTGCAAGGCAAAAAGCTCAGAACAAACAAAAGTGGCTAAAACCCCCTACTCACTACTGGTACAAACCAAAAAGCCAAGGACTCTCTCTATCTCTTCCTGGTAACAGGCAGACCAACACTTGCTTGTCCCGACTTGCCAGTGGACACCAGAAAAGTCTCACGTTTTCAGCTAATCAAAAGATCTTCCCCCTATGCCCTAAATGTCAGCAAAACCAGGCATCACCTGATCATATCCTGAACTGTTTAGGACTGGACTGGGAGGACATTCATTCCTCTCCCCTTTTAGTTTCGGACTTTCTTAATGTCAACGGTTTCAGACCAGATTGGAATTAGTAACAACAACATGATATTTGACAATATTATCATATTGTCAAATAATGAATATGATATTTGACAATTTTTGCCATTATTAAGAGTCAAAATAGTAAACAAACAGTTCGCGCTCGAATGTCGCTCAATGGTCTGAGACCAATCGTGGCGTGGCGTCATTCGCGCGAGAATTATTTGTTTCAGTTCAATTAGGAAACGCACAAAATCCACAAATCTCCACCCATTCGCAGGTGAATCGTTCGCGTTGCGTTTCAGTTCAATTTCGGCCTCAGTCGTGGTTTGATTAGAGCGTCCGAAACGTATAAATGGCCGATGCATCTATAGTTAAACTCATAATTTCCTTGCACAGAAGCCACGACCATGGGCGGAGCTATAAAACGCGCGGAGCAATCTGATGAAGAGGAAATTTCAGCCGTTTTATTTTGTCTTCATCTGATTGCTCCGCGCATTTTATAGCTCTGCCCGTCGTCGTGGCTTCTGTGCAAGGAAACTATGAGTTTAACCATAGCCCCCTACATATAATGCCGTCCAAGCTCGATCAAAATTGGAAGTCGTGAGAAAGCTATCAATAGATGGCGCCATAGGCCACAAACAATGTGCTCGGTGACATGTGTTGTTTGTTTACACCCAGTTCGCTGTGATTTCGTGATAAGAAATTTTGGTTACAGAGTTCGAAATTTATAAATTTTTTTTTAAACTTTTGTAAATGCAACAAATAATGGCTATTTTTTTTGCATCATACTATCCTATAAGTCAAGGAAAGAACACGGTGTTTCCATATAGGAATTCCTACGAAACAGAAGGTAAGGAGTTTTAAAATTATTCTTTTTTGGTGAAAATTTCTAAATATTTTTATTCTTGAATCTTTTCGTAATGCATTAATTATTATTTTTTGTTTTTTCCCTCATAATATATAGTTTAAACACATATTTACTTTTGTTCTATCTAGATTTATATTCATTTTAGTTCGGGCATTCTGTTTTCTAATATAAATTCTATTTTCGCATAAATTCTAATACTTTAAATGCATTTTATAGTTGAGATTTAAATGATCTATCTCATTTTAAAATTTTGTTGTTGTTCGAAATTATAGTATTATTATTAAGGGACTGTTATTCTTAACAGAAGCATTTTTAATAAGTGTTATAGTATTTGGTAATTTTTCTTTAAGAAGCCAAAGCTAATTTTTTTTTAAATAATGGAACGTCTGAACAAGGTTCTCATTACTTTAAATTACTTCATTAGTGTTTTAATCTCCAGTAGAAAATTCTTATACGGGTATTTTAAATGAATAGTTCTATAGAGGTTTTTTTTTAAAGTTAAAAAAACAAAGAAACTCATTACATGATTATGTTTTTAAAAATATGTGCTTGCTGTTTTTAGCTTTTTAATCTTAAATTTCTAAAAATTGTGATTTTTGGCAATAGTATTCTGTAACAGTTTTTACACTATGCAAACATGTTGAAGAAAGATTTTTTTAAATTTAAAATGGTATTTTATGAATTTCTCTGGCAGGCAATTAATATTGCTTGAAAGCAGAAACAAAATAAAAAAAGAACTCATTTGTTTATTATGTTACTCGGACCGAACGGTATTCGAAATAGCCCGCTGGATCCGTCATTCACCGCGAATACATTCCTACTAAAATATGCGACCGACTACCAACAGATGGCGCGACCGGAGTACTTTTTGAGGACAGCCTGTGAATCTATGTTATTTCTCGAGTATACGCGGCATTCTATGTAGGAGGCTATGGTTTAACTATACCTTTTCGGAAGAGACAACAGTGGCACTCACTCAACTACGCATGCGCTAAATGAGGACGGAAGCTGTGCTAGTTTTCGGTTATTAATAGTTCACTCTAACAATGTTTTAAGTGGAAACTTATAAATTTACTTATGTCTTATAAATGTACGGCTGAAAAACGGCAAGACCTCCGAAATATGGTTGACCCTATTGATTGATTGATCTGATTGACCCTCTTGATTGACTCTCTTGCGTCATATTTTTTACAGAATTAAATAAATCTGCTGTTCCGGTATTGGTCGTTTTAAGGTAACAGGGAACAAAACGACACTCAAAATATCGAATTTTCTTTTAAACTTTATTTACTGAATCGTGCCTTTACGAAAAAACTTCTATGATGCACATTTGAATATGGGGCTGGAGTTTGCAGATTTGGTAGTTTATTTCAATATAACTTCGCTGCCAGCTTTAAATGTCATTATTCCAAAAAAAAAAACAAATTTCAGCCTTAAGGTACACTTTTCTCTTTTTTTATTTTACTAGAAGGGTTGAAATTTTCTGTGATGTCGTATACATGTGTATTAAACACAGTGAACCAAAAATATTCCCCAAAAAAATTTAGTGAGTAAAAATAAAACGATTTTTCTAATTTAAGAAATGCTCAAAGTTTCTATTTAGGTTAATAACTTAAAATTATGAATGGTTTATCGTCAAACTTGAGGTTCATTGCGTTGAATGGACTTTTTTTCCTCTCTATAAAAAATTATTTTCAGATACGCGCAATAGTTGTGCTGGAAAGTGTACCTAAAAGCTAAAAATTGGTGTTTTAAAATAATGACATATGAAGCTGGCAACTAAGTTATATTGAAATTAACTACCAAATTTGTGAACTCCAACCCCATATTCAGATGCGTATTATATAAAAAAAAATTTCGTAAGTATTCATTTTAGTGATCGAAAATTAAAATGAAAATTTGATATTTTGAAGCATCGTGGTGTTCCCTGTACCCTTGAAAAACTTTATAGTTTATAACAAAAAAGTTTATGTTAAGAAAAATTGCAAAATGTGAATTGAATTCTACGGAGGTCCACGTGTGTGTACCTGGAGCCAAGAGTTTAAAGCATACATTTGAAAATATTGGTCACAATAATTAAATAAAAATTGAGACATCGGATCCATCTGTTTTTCGGCAGCAATGAATTATTTATAATCTTGTCTAAACCGTAGAATAACAGAGTTGTTAAACACCAATACTGCGACTGTTATTTAAATTTAGCCTAATTCCTTTTTTTTTACTGCTTACAGAAATGTTCGATGTCGGGCCATACTATTTGAGGTCAAAACACAATGGGTACGAAGTCTGTTTCACAAGTGGAAGCGGATTCGGTCCAACGGGTCTTCGAACAACACCAAAAAGTAAGTTTGTGCCTTCTATACATAAGCTAAAATTCCAATTATAGGAACTGAACTTCGACTATCCGGACTCCACTGGTATCATTTTGCTTCATCCAGCCGACCCGGCGGCGCAACGGTTAGGGAGCTAGCCTTTGGAGCCTCTGGGTTCGGGTTCGATTGGCTCTATGAACTGTAAGCTCAACATGTCAACGTGTTGCCTTCTGATTTGGTTAAAAAGCTCTTTTTGTTATTAAGGGAACTGGAAACCCAAGGACGCTTCAAAATATTGAATTTTTAGGGCCGGGATAGCCTGGTCGGTAAGGTCATGGACTGGCATTCCTAAGGTTGCGAGTTCGAGTCCCGCTGCCTTCCGACGACCCCCGTGTACGCTAATGGTGACTGGTGCACGTTAAATCCATCGTGGTCACAAAGTCCTCCAAGTTCCCATACCAAATCAATACCTCTGGGGGTGACAAGCCAATTCTGGGGATCCTCTAGTTGGCCTCTGTCTCTAAAAAAAATAGATGGATCCACTTGTGTGTATGTGTTGTGTCTGTCTTACTTGACGAAGGTTTATAAGCGGGTCTCTGACCAAGCACACAAACCTGAATATATATGTCTACCATCCATCCATCCATTGAATTTTTATTTTAACTTTTAGTCACTAAAACGTGTATTTATGCAAAAGCGGATATAATACACACGTAAATATCGGGCTGTAGTTGGCAAAGGTAGGGGTGGGGTTGGGTAGGGTAGGTACATATATTCCGGCTTGTGTGCTTGATCAGAGACCCGCTTATAAGCCTTCGTCAAGTAAGACAGACACAGAAAGAATTTTTACGGTCACAGAGAAAGGAAGTACACCCAGGGTGAAGGCGAAAATCAAACCCGCACCGGTTACAGCGCACAGACTGCTAGCGTAATGGTCCAAACCACTCGGCCATCCGGGCCCCCGGCAAAGGTGTAAGTTAATTGCAACATAACTTTGTTGCCAGCTCCAAATGTCCTAATTCCAAAACAACAATTTTCAGCCTTTAGGTACACTTTTCTCTTTTTCTATTGGTATTTGAAGGCTTGAAAATTTCAAGGATTTTGTATTTACGTTTATTAAACAAAGTGAACCCCCAAATTTTTTATAAAAATGTTTAAAAAAATAATATTACGTGCAAAAATAGCCTTTTTTCATTTAGAAAAGGCGCAAAAATTGTATTTTTTATAATAACTTCAAAATTTTAAAGATTCATCATCCAACTTGAGGTTTATTGCGTTTAATGAACTACTTTTAATTTATATCAAAAAAATTAAAGATTCCCCAATAGTTGTGCTGGAAAGTGTACTTAAAAGCTGAAAATAGCTATCTTCAGATTATGGCATTTGATGCTGTCAAAAAAAAAACTATATTGGAATTAACTAATATCCTAGCCAACTAACTACAGCCCCGTATTCATATGTGTATGATATCAGGTTGTTGTTTTTCTTGTAAATTCACAGTTCAGTAATTAAAAATTAATATTATAATTCTATATTTTGAAGCACCGCTGAGTTTCTGATTCCCTTAAATAACTATTTTTTCTCATTTTCAAACATACATGCATTAATTAAGTAAAAGGGATGCCGCTTAACCGAACTTCGTTTAATCGGATCGCCGCTTTAACCGGCCAATTTTATCATCCTTTAGGTGCCCAAATTAGCTGAAAAAGCCAATTGTTTAGTCGATCCCACATTAATGCGATAATCATAACAAAGTTCGTATTCGAGATTATTGGGCTTGCAGCTGCTTCGGTAACCCACAGTCTACCAAAAGGATCCTCAAGGTGGATATGAGTTACCTCGGCTTATATACTACTATTAACTTTGTAATTAAGAATAGTGGTAGGAACGTGATGGTAAATCAGCGCCACCTAGTTGTTGAGGGCATATTGAGGTTGCGTGTGTGGTCTGCCGCCACAGGTTGTTACTTTTACAGTTAGAAACACCATTTCGTCTCTTCTCGTTTTTTCCCATTAGAATTTGAGTGTTAAACATTTTTTTCTTTTTTAGTGAGTTCGAGGCTCTATTTATTCTATGCTGAATATCTTAATTTCACTCAAGAATACAACATTCATTTTCCGAGTGACGCGGAGCCCTCCGCTACCTTGTACATCCATTCACCTTTCCAGTCTTTCAAGAAGTATGCGAAAAAACTGGAATTGCACATGCATAAGCAATACTTTGTGTACGTCAGACTGGTAAGTTGGTTATGATTTTTGAATTTATACAGGGTGGCGCAAATAAAAGTGGCCCCGACGTAGAGATAGGAATGCAATGAGATACTTGGCGAGAAAAGCTATTGAAGCCGTCTGAAAGCCTTCAAGTTGAAATAAAAGATTATTCAAGCGTGCAACGGCTTCACTTGGCAAACTTGTTTTTGCAATTATTGGTTGGATTGGATTAGCATCACATTTGGACTATTGGCGAGTTCAGATCTTAGTGTGTGTTATTTAAAGACGGCTCCTTGTGCAAATTTTGTGACTTGCAATCAATTCAGAATGTTTTGTAATAACAAAAACAAAAAGGTCCTATTCTCTAGTATTAAAAACGACCGAAATAATCACTGGTGGGGTGTTTTTTTGCACGGCTGTACAAACCGTCAGTTTATATTGCATTCCAACTAGCTTGTCAAAACATAGCATAGTTGACATCAAATAATTCGCCAAACGTTTGTTTGGCTTAATATTGAAGCGATCAATAGCTTCTCTTAGCAAACCAGTTTTTGATCTTTGACTTGGCAACAATTCTATCGTATTCTTATCTCTATAACGGGGCCACTTTTATTTTCGCCACCCTATATTTTAGGCTACGTGGAAATCAGTCACATAAATAGAAAAGACGGCTAATCCAATATTAAAGCAGCCCCCAAAAACGTCCTCAAAATAAATCTCGATAAATCACTAGCTTGAGGAGACGAGCAGCTACACCAAGCGTTGCCATTTGATTAGAACTATGCCAAATGACGGCCAGGCCTGAAAAGCAGAGAAAAATATATTGGCGATTTATTTACCATAGTGAAAGTAATGTAGTTCGCTATTAGCCAAGAGGCTATGAAATGGTATTAAATCAACTTGGTAAGTGAAATGAAGAATTTACTAAAGCCCTATGGTTTGTAAGGATCGAAAACGCACGTCAAAGCTTTAAAACACGGCCTGCTCATCGATATCAGCGTCTTATCTTCGCTTGGGTGGTTTGTTAGAATTCACGTCTAACGATGCGTCCGCATCTAACGCATGCGTAGTGAGCGAAGGCCACCGTTATTTCATTCGAATAAATAGAAACATCGGCCATTTCGCGCGTTTTGGAAGCTCTAATCAAACCACGACTGATTCGAGATTTTCGAACGCTGAGATCAACGTTATTTTTGGTGATGCAGTCACGTGACAACTAGGGCCAATAAGAAAGCGGAAAATTCGAACGCACCGCTCAGCGTCCAATTTTGTGTTCTTACAAACCAGGGCTTTACTCTCGAAATCCAAGTGACATTGTATTGACTCGTTTCTCCTTAAACATCATGTTGCCACTTTGCCACCGTGTTGTAAGAATGAAGACGGGACAACACGTTGCTAACATGATTTAGCTTTACCCACATGTTACAAAAAAGAATTTAAAATGAATTTTGAATCAATAAATTTTATGAAACGCCCTTTTTTTAGTCTGTTAAATTTTTTTAGTCACGTTCACTCGCATGGGTGCTGTATTTTAACGCCTACAAGTGTGCTGCAATTTTCAAGCACATGGGCCTCAGCTACGATCCAGTTTGAATTCCCGATTCGGTAGAAAAGAACACAGACCGATCACGGCGCGTTCGAATGCGAAAGCTGAGAACATACATCATTATGCTGTAGAATTGTGCTGTAGAATTGTGCTGTAGAATTGTGCTGTAGAATTGTGCTGTAGAATTATGCTGTAGAATTGTGCTGTAGAATTGTGCTGTAGAATTGTGCTGTAGAATTGTGCTGTAGAATTGTGCTGTAGAATTGTGCTGTAGAATTGTGCTGTAGAATTTTGCTGTAGAATTGTGCTGTAGAATTGTGCTGTAGAATTGTGCTGTAGAATTTTGCTGTAGAATTGTGTTTACAACAGCAGCTTCAGGCTAATTCCATGCAAAATTAATCTTTCTGTAGTATAATTCACGTTTGTAAAAAGTGATTATAACTACAAATTTTAACATTAAATTAAAAAAAAATTAGCGGAATACCTCATCTACACTTATTAAAACTAAATAATGTAACGTGTTTTATTTAATTTTATTTATTCTTTTAATTTAAAAAGCTTGCAAGCTCCTCTTAAATCGTGACTTTCACTACAGTTACATGGAATTAGCCTGCAATCAAATACAATCAAAGAGTTCTATAGTAGGGTAGAGACTGAACTTGGCAACAGCACCATGGACCAACACGGAGACAATATAGGGTAGCATGTGGGGCCCGATGGCCGAGTGGTTTGGATCGCAGGCCATAACGCTAGCAGTCCGCGCGCTGTAACAGGTGCGGGTTCGATTCCCGCATGTGCCCTGGGTGTACTTCTTTTCTCAATATCAAAATTATAAATTAACTGAGCCATGGCTGCCGATGGCAGCTCAGTACGAGTCGTTCATCTACCGTACTATAGAACTCTTTGAATACAATAGTATGTACTGCTGAATATGCAGCAAATGTGCTGCATTTTTACTGGACTATTTACAGTATAACCAATTTCAGGAAATGCAAAAATTGTTGCCACCTCCCTACGAGACGAACTGTGAAAACTACGAAGACTTGTGGCGGAAAGACCACACAGCTCCTGTATCTCGAGAGGTATATGACAGCCTGTTTGCTAATCGCTTGTAGTATGATAAAGCTTAAAGCCATAGATATAGAAAGTGTACAGCAGATATGCCCATCGATTGCGCAATCCCCGTACAACGCAATACAAATCCCGCGATTGTGTGATGAAGCCGCTTTTCGCCGTTTTCGCAATGCATCATGGGATACTGGTTGGCAAAAAACTGCTTTTGCCGAAGAGTTACATGCAATAAAAACTGCATTTTTAAAATGCTTCTTTTATGAATAAATACCTCATATCTACCAGAAATTATCAAAACAGATCCAGTGATAAACTTATGCTAGCAAAACTGGCAAAAAGTTTTAACTAGTTAAAATTTAATATATATTTTTTTTAATAGTCGAATATATCATGGTGCCATCTGGTGGCTTATGGCACGCCATGGGCGAGCGGGATGTTTTGGCTTGCGAACTGCCTTATGGGATACTGGTGGAAAAGTGGCTTCACCTTTTCCCCTAGGGGCAGATCTGCTACTCTTTCTATATCTATGCTTAAAGCTGACAGAAATATTCGTCTTTTTTACACTAAATACTTAACCATTTTTTTAAAAAAAATAGTTTCCGTTACAATGATGAATTAAAACTCCGGCGCAGCAGCCCATTAGTGCGCCAAGGCATGCCGTGCCCATTTCAGCGTACATGACCAAGGGCTCTGGGGTGCTTGGCATATGTCCCGGTAAGGGGGTTAACCCCACGCGGAACCCCCAGTGTTTAGTTTCCAAGCCTACTTGGTCCTCAGTTTATCGACCCACTTAAGGTATGAACGGATGAGTCAACCTCACCCAATCAGGGACTCGAACCCCGGACCTGTGGCATGGCAATGCGGAGCACTACCACTAAGCCACTGGGCCTCTGCGTTTCGATGATAGACGTTATTTCTTTAGTGAATTTATAGTGGCTGAAATAGATAGTTTGTCAACTGCTATTCTTCTGACGAGTAAAAAAAGTTTCTGGTAGTAAACGTAGTATTAATTTCTGCTATATTTTGAGTGGATTTTATTAGGGATAGCATGTGCGTGTTGCGGCGGACCTCTACACTATTCCCCTTCTAGACGTATGAACATGCGCCTACCATATAGGTAGGTTTGCGGTTTGATCAATACAGGGTGGCCCAAAAGTAGCCTAACAGTTAATGTTGTACCCTTGGTAAGAACTTTGGGTTTTTTAGAACAGGTATTTGACATAGTCGTGCTTAGTTCTGTTGGTTGGCTAAAATGAAGTCGTATTACAGCGTATCTTATCCAAAGAGTAGCAATTCGTTGATTTCGATTGGTTTAGTTTCGAGATATCTTCGGTTTATTAGACCTTACCGACCAGGCTATCCCGGCCCCGTTTATTTATTTGATGCTCTAGAAATATGCATATGTCACCAGAGGACGGGACCAGGTGGTTGCAGGAATGCATCAATGTCGAAGGTAGACAATTTGAGCACCTTCGGGATTAAAAATGTAAATATATGTATGTAAATAAAGATGTCCCTTTTGACTATGGTTCTTAATGACGATGTATGTCGCCAATAACTCTCCTGTAGCTCTAGTACTACGATAAATCAACCAAACTAAACTTAACCTGTATTAAAATAACTGTTTCTGTATTAATAACTGTATACCTAACTAACTGTTAGGCTACTTTTGGGCCACCCTGTATATATATGGCTAAAAGGGATAGTTTGTCAACCGCTATTCTTCACAAAAGTGAAAAAGGTTTCTCAAAACAAGGCGGACTTGGGAATAGAAAAGAGGTTTGATGAGGGGGAATACCCAGAAACAGTTAACCCTTTATGCCCGAATTAAGATTTAATTTGGATTATTTGTTGATATGATATGATTGTAACTGGTGCATACTATATTATTGGAGTAATACTAGACTGTAATAATTATTTATTTTTAAATAAATATTTATAATAATTATTTTTTTTATTTGGTTGTTTCACGTTGTGAACGGGGCAGCAGCTAAAGCGGTCTTGTTTTCATTTTTTGTCCCGAATTACTTTTGTTTTGGTATTCGAAAATCAGTTTTCTAAGAATATTTTACTGATTAAATTTTTTAAATGCCAACTTCTTGCTGTGCTGTTGTTTAAATCATTTGTTAAAGAAAGCTTATGTCGAAAGAAAAGTTTCTGTTCATGTATGACAGCCATTTTGAGAGTGAAACCGAAACAACTGAGGAAACCGCAGGATTAGGAAAAATGAAAACAGGAGCGTACATCATCTAAAAATTTCCCATTGTCCGCTACCAATACTGCCGTGGGCTGCGGCACTTAGAAATTAATAGGGTGGGGTTTTCGACCCACTAGAGCTACATTGATCATAACCTTTGATATACAGGGTGGCCCAAAAGTAGCCTAACAGTTAATGTTGCACCCTTGGTAAGAACTTTGGGTTTTTTTAGAACAGGTATTTGACATAGTCATGCTTAGTTTTGTTGGTTGGCTAAAATGAAGTCGTATTACAGCGTATCTTATCCAAAGAGTAGCAATTCGTTGATTTCGATTGGTTTAGTTTCGAGATATCTTCGGTTTATTAGACCTTACCGACCAGGCTATCCCGGCCCCGTTTATTTATTTGATGCTCTAGAAATATGCATATGTCACCAGAGGACGGGACCAGGTGGTTGCAGGAATGCATCAATGTCGAAGGTATACAATTTGAGCACCTTCGGGATTAAGAATGTAAATATATGTATGTAAATAAAGCTGTCACTTTTGACTATGGTTCTTAATGACGATTGCTCCTGTAGCTCTAGTACTACGATAATTCAACCAAACTAAACTTAACCTGTATTAAAATAACTGTTTCTGTGTTAATAACTGTATACCTAACTAACTGTTAGGCTACTTTTGGGCCACCCTGTATATATCAGAGACATATAATAGAATGGACTGCGCATTGGCAAACCTAAAGCATTGGCATGGGTCACGTGCTGGGGTAAGATTTACCCCAGCACGTGATCACGACCAGTTGGCGAGTTTTTTCATAACGACTTGAACATATGAGGCCGACAATCTAGTGGTATGAAAAATAAGTTGGGAAAGGAACAAAGATGAATTGCTATTTCGGTGAAAAAGATTGCTACTTTTGGCAACTTATAGCAGCTGTTTTAATAAAAAAAGCTAAACATTATTTTTTATAGTTATATTATCGTGGATCTCATCAATGCATGTGGCGCAGAAGGCTAATTCGAATTTTTACAGAATAATCCCTGACCTTAAAAAAAGCTTATAGAATAATTTACTCTAATCAAAGTTTTTATTCTGTTAGGAATAAATTACTATAAATATACCTATCTAAACAATGTTACCTGTAAAGTATCACAGATCTTTTTTAATTTATGTTTACATTTTATAAACTGCACAAAAATTAGGCATCTAACAGAGATAAAACGAATGGAAGCAAATATTTCTAATTGAACGCAACAGCAAACCCACGTGACTTGGACATTGATGTGAGTCACCACTGCGATTTGCCAGGCTAGATTTACCTGATTTTCAGGTCTGGCGACAATTGGCATAGTTCTAACGAAACAGTAGCGAAGTTGCCATATGTTGCAACCTTTCTCCTCTTGGCGATTTTCATGATTGGTACGCTTTTAGAAGCTGCTTGACAGAGCAATGAGCAGTCCATTCTATTTATGTCTATGGTATATATAGTGGCTAAAAGGGATAGTTTGTCAACCGCTATTTTTCACAAAAGTAAAGAAGGTTTCTCAAAACAAGGCAGACTTGGGGATGGAAAAGAGGTTTGATGAGGGAAGGAAAACCAGAAACAGTTAACCCTTTATGCCCCGAATTAAGATTTAATTTGAATTATTTGTCTTTAAATATTTTAATGAAAGCTATTGCAGTTAATTAGAATATAAAAGGGTAAACAATAGTTGGAACATAAAATTCACTTTATGTCCAAATTTATTTTCTTTTTTTCTTCCTATCTTACTTACTACGAGGCGTTATTTTAACTATTATATTGCATTGCAGATGTGTGAGCATCTGTGCTTAAATCGGTGGAACGAGAAATACTTCGAACACAGTGGGCGACATGAATGGTTTATTGAAGACGAATGTGTTAAACTTTTAAAAGGTAGTATGCATTAAATTCAACACACATATATTTACTATGCGTGAAACTATTATGAGCATATTCTTCGCCCTCAATATACAGAAAATGAATGTAAGCAAGAATCTTTGAGTTAAGAAAGAGATGGAGCACGGCCTACTCAACTATTAAGGCCGAAGAAGCTTTCCCAAACAAGCTCGGGGACGGATATTTCGACGTCATAGTTCCGAAGATGAAGACAACCTGTCTCGAAACCTGTTCGGAACCACTCGTTCACGGCTGACCACATTTTTAGGGTTCCGAACGCGTCCGAATTACACTCTTAAAACAAACGAGTGGTTTTAACTCAGTCTGAGTGAATTTCCACTCCTTTCCATGCCAAAAACGCACTTCCCCTATCGAAGTGGATTTCACTCTTTTTGCGGAGTGGGTAAAAAAAATAAAAGAAAACAATCTACATCCTACACTCTTAAAACGAGCGGTTTTAACTCAGTCTGAGTTAATTTCACTCCTTTCCGGTGCCGAAAATGCACTTCCCCTATATGAGTGAAGTTCACTCTTTTGTTTTAAGAGTGTAGTTTCTCGATCTTCGGCACTGGGAAAAGTGACATCAACATTTCCGTCTACGCTCATGTTTGGGAGAGCTTCTCTGGCCTTGTTATTGGAGTTGGCCGTGGATGGAGATGCCACCGGGCAAAAACAAATACAAAAACCGGTTAGCCCAAACAAAGGCTCTCGGCAAGAGAAGATAAAAAAATACTTAGTTAGTGAAGTTTTTATAGGCTTGCTACATCGACTAGGTGATTTCTGACTCTCGAATAGAAATTTAAGATTGCAACGCATTTTTCTTTCATGTGAAAGAAATTTCTACCATCGTGTTTAAATTAAGATCTTATGCTACAGCCTACAAAGAGTCTGTTAGGAAATACACTTATAAAATAATTAAACTTACTGCATTTGGTTGTGTATTGATCTGTTTAATATTTCACCTAATCAGATTTCGTTTGTTCATGTTTTCAACTAGTGGTTAGTTGGTTGACATATATTTTCAGGCTTGTGTGCTTGGTCACAAAGACCCGCTTATAAACCTTCGTCAAGAAGGACGGACACGACATACACACATACAAGACAGATGCTGCCATCTATCGCCACCTCCACAATTTAGACATGTGCCTGAAGGGGAGGGAAATAGTCTCCAGGGACCTGTACCCGTGGTAAACTGCGCAATGACCGACCACGGGACTTTCGGACTCAACAGATTTAACGAGCACGTACTCCGCATATACTCGGTGGGTCTTCAGTGGTACCGGGACTCGATCGCGGGACCTTCCGATCTCGAGACCGAGACGCTGACCACTAGGCTCCCTGCGGCTCTTTTTGAACTTGTGCATGCGTAAATTTCAAATTCCACCTCCATAAACAATGCGTGTGTTCACTTCACTTTATAAGCATTCAGTGAACATCACTAGTTGTATTTATTTTGGTTGGTTTGTTTGAAAACGTATATTTATTAGTAGCTCTTATGGAACGTTTTCGCGGCTGTTAAGTCTCTAGGCAGTAGGTTTTTAAGTTATTTTTCAACCATATTATTTGTTGTTCAAAAAGGTGACTTTTATGCTAATTTTTTTTTTTTTTTGCTATCTGTATTCATGCATACGGGGCACTGTAACCACGCCCGTGGTTTACTGTATAAATACAGTGTGCTTCAATTATGTAATGGGGCCGTAGTGAGCCTAGTGGTCAGCGTCTCGGTCTCGGGATCGGAAGGTCCTGCGATCGAGTCCCGGTACCACTGAAGACCTACCGAGTATATGCGGAGTACGTGCTCGTTAAATCTGTTGGGTCCGAAAGTCCTCTAAGTTCCCATACCAAATCAATACCTCTGGGGGTGACAAGCCAATTCTGGGGATCCTCTAGTTGGCCTCTGTCTCTAAAAATTAGATGGATCCTCTTATGTGTGTGTGTGTTGTCTGTTGGGTCTGTCTTACTTGACGAAGGTTTATAAGCGGGTCGCTGACCAAGCACACAAACCTGAATATATATGTCAACCAACCAACCAATTATGTGATGCTTCTACTTAGGCCAGTTAGCATAAGTTGTGTGCCGTGGTGTACGGCGATGTTATGATTTAGTAATATGATTTTAATTTAATGTTGAATAAATTTTAGATTGTTTTAAAATCCGTCTCCAATGATTACTTAGTATTTATCACTAACATTGTCCCACTGTGGATTTTTAGTTTACATTAAAACTCTAAAGGTTTAGGTCAGTTAAGGAACTTTTCGCAATGCCCCTAGTTAACCTATAACGGTCATTTTTTGATTTTTAATTAATGCTTTTTAAGGAATAAAATGACGCGTTTGAGCATTAACTAACATTAAGTTAGCGGTTTGTTTGGGCTTACTAAGGTTTGTTTGGCAACTTTCAAACGGCTTCACTTTGTTTCTTGCCACGCATCTCCATCTTCTTCTTAACTCTGGTTTTGTGGCGGTTCACCACACACGCAACCCCAATATGCCATCAACAACTACGTGGCGCTGATTTACTATCTCGTTCCTACCACTATTTTTAATTACAAAGTTAATAGTAGTATATAAGCCGAGGTAACTCATCTCCACCTTGAGGATCACTTTGGTAGACTATGGGTTACTAAGGCCGCTTAAATAGAAGCTGTAAGTTTTATACATGAAACGGCATAGTCTTATCTGCCATAAGGCTTGTAAGGCCCAGACCTAGGACCCTCAAATTTTAGTTGCCAATAAAGGATAGTTTCTATTACGCTAAATGCTGTTGGTTACCAGAATTTCTGTAATTTTTAAAAAATTTCAAGACCACACTTTATTTTTACACTTATAAAATTTTTTTGCTTGGTTTCACCATGATATTGGTTCCTAGTAGCTGCAACGGCTGTGTGGTGAAATGTTTCACCTTTTTTTTTCGGTGTTTGGTTGAACCATTTTTCGGGATTTGGAAACAAAAACCTGAGAAATGGTTCAACCGAATACCAAAAATATGGTTTAACGTTTCACCACACAGCCGTTGCAGCTACTAGGAACCATATTTTTGGTGAAACAAAGTGCCTAATTTTTTAACAGTGTACATTGACTTAGACTCAGACATTGACCTAAAGTGATCGATATAAGGAAGCCGATAAAATTTTATTAAAAATAAGATCCATCAGCCAACCAGCACCATCATTACAGGCAATATTGCACAACATTTTCCATAATGGGTGCTCCCAAAATTTGTTGTGCCTATAGTCTGAGTTTTCCTAGATCAGACCTTGAGAAACGGTGTCCACGGTTGCAAGGTTGAAGCAAGTCAGTTAGAAAAATGTTCTATTTTAAAAAATAACCCGGTTACGTACATAACACCGAAATCCGAAGTCCCGACAATCCAGAAATCCGACAGGACATAATGCCGAAAGGGACCAACCCCGACGAATCAATAAATATGCCGTGGATAATTTAGCAATTAATATTATTTATTTGCTGTCGGATTCACAGTAGGTCTGCTTGATTTCAACTTGGTATGTCATAGCGCAATAATTTTATTTAAGAATAACCGATTAGTACATAATCGAACAGTCCGACAATCGATCCGCTATGCAAGGCCAACGTAATCATAAATAAGCGTTGTGATATACATTAATGCTAATTTCGAAATTTGCTGTCGGGTCGCAGTGGTTCCTGGCTTGTTGTTTTTCAGCTGTCTGGATTATGTCATAGTCGCTATATAATGTTCTATTTTAAGAAATAACCCGATTACGTACATAATACCGAAAGCGAAGTCCGACAATCAGAATCCGACAGGAATAATGACAAGGGCCAACCGGTAAATCATAATATGCCGTTTGATATAACCAAATTTATTGCTAATTTCGAATTTTTGTGAGATTCCGGCAGGGTCCGCTTGTGGTTCAGCTGTTGGATATGTCATAGTCGCTATATATGTTCTTTTAAGAAACCGTTACGTACATAATACCGAAAGCCGAAGTCCCGACAATCAAAATCACAGGACATAATGACGAATGGACCAACGAATCAATAATAGCCGTTGGATTAATTAAAGGCAATTTATTTACTAATTTTTGCAATTTTTGCTGTCAGGATTCCAACAGTCAGGTTCCTGGCTTGTTGATTTTCAACTGTCTGGATTATGTCATAGTCGCTATATAATGTTCTATTTTTAGAAATAACCTGGTTACGTACATAATACCGAAAGCCGAAGTCCCGACAATCCAGAAATCCGACAGGACATAATGACGAAAGGGACCAAACCCGGTAAATCAATAAATAATGCCGTTGTGATTAATTAAACGCAATTTAATTGCTAATTTTTCGAAATTTTTGCTGTCAGGATTCCGGCAGTCGGTTTCCTGGCATGTTGGGTTTCAGCTGTCTGGATTATGTCATAGTCGCGAAATAACCGGTTCTGGGTTAACCGGACTTCAATTAACTAATTACAAATGGAAATTGAAGATAGAATCTTTTCTGGAAGGCAGGTAGTTCATATATTCATTCATTTATTCAGATAACCAGGGTGCAATAATTCATATCTGCCTACTACACTACCAGTCATCCTATAATCCCTTATATATACTGGAAAATAGTTGGAAAAAAATTTCAAATAATTACGAGAAGCAAGTTTAAGTTAAATTAAGGACAATTAATTTAAACTACTTACTAAATTCTGAAACAAGGACATACTCTAAATTGAGCACATAAGGCCAATTAATTTCAAATCATTTTAAACGCATGGATATATGCTCAAAAATGAACACCAGGTGTTTTATTCTTAAGTATATGCATTCTTTCAGAAATAAGTGTATGAAGTTTCAAACTAGAATAATATTTTTACTCAGCATTTTGACTAAAGGCCTTATCACACGAGAGCTCGTTCGTTCAGCGACGTCCGTACGCCATATCAAAAACTGTTTTTTGGAGCAGTTTTTACTCGATGAGCATTTTCGAGTATCCGGCTCATTTTTGCTGTTCGAACGGCTGCTCCAATCAGAACGAAGTTCAGTCGTGACGTCATGGCCGAGCCTCCTCCAATACCGCGATAATACTGCTTTTAAGTTTGTGATGTCACGCATGACGTAGCCGTTTTCTTGTGACGTTTTTGCATGGTTTTTGCTGTCCCAAAAAGTTGTTCGACGAGCGACGTTCGTACCGTCTGATAAGGGCTTTATGCGGATTTGAGTATTTTTTACTGAGTTTGAAATATTGCTTTTAGAAGGTAATTGGGGCTTAGCAGATAGTTTTTGTTGTTTATAATTAAACTTCTTTGGATAAAATTTCAATACTGAGAGGTTATTTCTTACAATTGTATAGAAATATGTAGTGGAACCTGGATTATAAATCCCTCTTTTATTCGGAATTCTCTGATCAACTAAAACAAAAATCTCTGACAGGCTCAATCTCGGTTGTTCACAAAAAAAAACCAGTCTCAGAAATTTACAGCGATTCTAAAATAAGGACTCTCTGTCTCGATACTGAAGTCGGAAAATCTTATTCAAAAATCGTGAATCTATACAGGCTATTCTGAAATAGCAATTCTGCACCGATTTTGAAATTAGGAAATTCCGACCTGAAATCGGAATACTACGGTAATTTTAACTTCGGAAACTCTTGAAATTAAAAGCGAATTACTGAAAATCCCAAATTTTCGGCAAAATTCCGGGGCAGATTTCAAACGTTGGCTTATTTTTGGTCTGTGGACTTTCGGCGCCCCACTGTACTATAAGTTTTACCATTTAACTGAAAATTATCTATTATCTGGAATTTTTGATTATCCGATCTACCTCCGGTACCAATTATATCAGATAATCGAGGTTCTAATGTATGTTTTTACAAATCTTAGTGCTATATTTGCAGGTGACCGTCCTGAAGATGAATTTGTTAACGTTACTGGGTGCAAGTGTAGACAGAACTGCAAAGATGAATGTGTGTAAGTTTAAAACACATTTTTAGAAATACAGGGTGGTTATAAAGTAACGCTCGCTATTCGGAGTGGTCTGTAGCTTGAATGAATAATCCGAATGCAACAAGCATTGAGACAATTACTAATCAAGAAGGGGGTGCCAGGCCTATCAATCCTGACATGCCAAAAGTGGCGGAATAATGCCAGAGCTAACAACCCTGGAACGCCAAAAGTGGCAACCTCACAATGTGTGGATACCAAACAACATGGAGACAGCTAGTCTGGTCATAGTAATGTAAATGGCGTGATGACACCTCCCTCACAACCAATGGCGCATCGCTCTGCGGAAAGGGATTTTGCATCCCTGACCCGTTGACCCATGTTTGACGAATGGGGAGATTCGAGGAGGAGCCGAGATCGACGAGACGGAAGATGAGAAAGGGATGCTAACCACTTGAACTCTAACTTTCTTTGGAAATACTTCACGGAGCCATCTTTGGGAAAATCCCACTCCGTCATCAGAAATGCAAGGGAAGAACTTGATCCCCACGTACTCCTACGCGTCCCTCGCCTAAGACGCGGCCCCATTCCTCGGCCGATCCGAAGCTCCAAAGACGCCCGGCCCCATCCAACATCTACGACTCCAACATCCTCACCTACCTCTGATGTTACTTTTGCTAGACCAATGCAAAAGCCCCCAGGTATTAATTACTCCCACCGCATAAGATTGACCACAATATATACCATTTGGCAATGTTTACCTCTTGGGCCCTCTGCCTTAGTTAACTTAACTATTCACTGTAATAAATGATTTATTGTCACTAATAAATAACTATGTCTTTCCACACTGGATGCCTTTTATTAGACTACGAACCTAACTACCACAATACGTATCATTTGGCAGAGGGGGGGGGGGAGAATGGAATCATAAAAAAGAAACTCGTCTCTTGACCAGGGTTCTAAATTACGAGGCGTAGCCAATTATGGCCAATTACGGCCAACACAGCCAATTACGCCTCGTAATTTTGAACCCTGGTCAAGAGTGGAGTTTCTTTTTTATGATTCCATTCTTTCCCCCCCTTCTTGATTAGTAAGTGTCTCGATGGTTGTTGCATTCGGATTATTCATTCAAGCTACAGACCACTCCGAATAGCGAGCGTTATTTTATAACCACCCGGTAAATGCATGAGTAATCAAAGAGTTCTATAGTAGGGTAGAGGCTGAACCTTTCAAAAGCAAGATGGACCAACACGGAGACAATATAGGGTGGCATGTGGGGCCCGATGGCTGAGTGGTTTGGATCGCAGGTCATAACGCTAGCAGTCCGCGCGCTGTAACGGGTGCGGGTTCGATACCCGCCTTTGCCCTGGGTGTACTTCCTTTCTCAGTATCAAAATTATAAATTAACTAGCACTTTTGCCACTCTATTCGGGCTCCGTAGTGAGCCATGGCTGCCGATGGCAGCTCAGTACGAGTCGTTCCTCTACCCTACTATAGAACTCTTTGTGAGTAATAGAAAAGCATCTTTCCGTTAAGGACTAATGAGCCCAAATAACAGCGATAACCAAACCAAAGTGCCTCTGTGTTAATCCAAAGAGAAAAAAATTATAAGCAAAATGTCTTTGGCTGTATTGAATATTTTTGCAACTGGCTTTCTTATAAGATAAATGCAGCTGATATACAGGTCGCTACGATCCCAGTTTTTGAAATTTTTAGTATTTTATATACTATTTTTTTTTAATTTTCAATATATAATTTTACACAAAATATTCGAACCAATTTCAAAAAGTTGGATTATAGAGACCTGTAATTCAGCTGCATTTATCAAGTTAAAAAAAACGTTTGTAAAAATATTCAACAAAGCCGGAGAAATGTAGCTTAGAAAATAATTGTTTCCATTGGATTAACACAAAGGCAGTTTGGTTTTGGAGACCGACTGTAAGTCGGGCTTATTCGCCCTTAAGCAGATTGTCCAGAAATAGCGCCAAGATTCGCCGACAATGCCGAAGCAAGAAAAATTAAATGGGGTATTTGTCCTCGACAACAAACCCCTTTGGAAGCGCCATCCGAGTGATGTGGTAAAAATCGCTATCCAAAGAGCAAAGCTTTGTTTGAGTTAGTAGTAACAATTTTCAACGCTTCACTCGTGCAGCGCTCGGTACGGTGAAAAACCGTCCAATCAAGTTCAATTTTTATGTTACAAACACGGTGAAGTAGTTTTCTGTACGACAAGTTAAAATACAATGCAATTTTTTTGGAGGTCTAGCCCTGATACTTTACAGTCCCTGGACAAATTATTAGACGCACTGTATTTTTTTATTAATGATGAAAACATACCAAAGAATGCCATATCATTGAAAAAAGATGTCGATATATGTATTAAGTATAGCAGATAGTATTTTCTATTCAATAGCTTAAGTTTAGGAACACAAATGTCCTTCTAAAGGTATTTTGTTCATCATTGATTGATACATGAAATCTTGCAGTGCGTCTAATAATGTGCCCAGGGACTGTATTTAGTTTTGCCTTAGACGAAGTTAGAAACAGAAGTACGGCACTTTTGTCGTAAACATTTCATTGGCGCCATAATCACGATTTTAACGCATATTTTTTTAGAAGAGAACTCCACACTTTATTTACTTTTTAAAAAACCATCCCAGGTATTCAAACACAAGATTTTGGAATTTTAAATAAGAGAAACTGGCCGTATTTTAATTTAAACAAATCCCGGACTCTAAAATAAATACAAATACAAAAATTGTCGACCAACAACAGGCCAGAGGCCCAGCAAGGTTGGTCCAAAATAAATCTAATACTTTATACACAACATAATCTGGTAAAGCATTCCACTCATTGACAACTCTATTGTAAAAATAATGTTTTCATACCTCCCTTCTAAAGCAGGATTTATTCAATTTCTGATCATGTCCTCGGGTCCGGCTAATTTAATATAAAACCTAAGCCCTCCATGTCTCCCTGTTTTATGAACTTGAATAACTGAATTGAAGTGTTGTGAACTGTTAAAGTGATGCAATTTCCAGTTATTGATAATCCTTATCACGTAGCATGCTTGTATAGTGAATTTTTAATACTTGATTCAACTATAGATTTCGTAATCGGTTAACTTACAGGGTGTCCAGAAAAGGACTCACTGTTTTCAAAAACTAATAAAAAAGAAATGGATAGAGATATTAACGCAATTCTTACAGAAAACGAATGAGTCCTGTCTGGAATTTGAAATGGAACACTTTATTATGTTAGTTTTGTTTATTACGTTAATATGTTATTACACTTTATTATGTTCAATTTAACCGACAGATGGCGCGACAATACCGTGTGTTGGCTCTATGAAAGAACTAGGCATGGGTATATACCGAAAAGAAGGACACGTAGTCAGAAATGCTCAGTAGCTATCAGTTCAGGGAAAGCAGCAATAGTTATTGCCTGGAATCCAACACATGGTATTGCAGCGCCATCTTTCAGTTAAATTGAACATAATGAAGTTTAATAACACATAATAACATTATAAACATAGCTAACATAATAAAGTGTTCCATATCAAATTCCAGACATGACTAATTCGTTTTCTGCAAGAAATGTGTTAATATCTCTATCCATTTCTTTTTTATTAATTTTTGAAAACAGGGAGTCCTTTTCTGGACACCCTGTATATGTTTAAAAAGTGAACAAATTTGAATCAGAAGTCACGTGGATATGGGGTTTCCATATAGTGTGACGATATAAAATTCCGTTATCAGTTCATTCTGATAACCAGGTCCCAATAATTGGTGCATTATCACTTACTTGGCGAGTTTAAGTCAGTGTCAGTTAAACGGAAAAGTACCAAAGAAAATATTAAACCAATAAGATATATAAAATAAAATGTCTTGATATCTTTGCCAAAAATTCCTTAATTGTTTTACATAATACGTAAGATTAAACTTTTTTTGTTATATTTCAGGAAACTGAACTATGATTTCAATGTCTTAAGCGAAAAAGGCACATGGGTAAGTTTTATAAAACTATATGAAACTAACTTATGTGAAGCACAAAAAGTTTAATGTAATGAAAAAATAAAGCATTTAACATACAATACTTTTTTAGTCCTTTAAAATATACTTTGAATAGTCTTTTAACATAATTGAAGAGCTTAGTGAAAGAATGTGGTAAGACACATTCATGATAAAAATTGAGGTTTTTCATTTTTGTGTCAATGAACATGATATTCACTCCTTTAAGAGGGACTGTCAGTCCCATAGAGCTAATGCATTAGTTTTGAAATCACAACTTTTGAAAAAGAATTTATTTGCCATGTTATCCTATTTTTACCAGGTTTAGGAATCATTATAACATCAATTTAAAACAAAATTGAAACGATAATAACATCCGGTTATTTAATTATTAATTGTTAAAGTTTTAAACTAGTGTCGCCATCTGCTGTATATTTTTGGCGTTTTAAACATTTAAAAATATGTAATTAAATAACTAGATAAAATTTTCGTTTCAAATTTGTTTCAATGTTATGTTGATTCCCATACCTGGGGCAAAGGGCTAACATGGCAAAGCAATACTTCTGCGGAAGTTGTGATTCCAAAACTGATGCATTAGCTCTATGGGACTGACAATCCCTCATAAAGATATAAATTCTATAAATCGGATCTGTGTTGGAAATAGTATTTAAAAAATCCTCCATTCATCACAGATATGCCCGAGTACACTGGGACAGACGTGCTCGTTAAATCTGTGGAGTCCTAAGTCCCGAAGGCGCGGCGTTAGCCTACGATGTCGCTCGAAGTTCCGTTGGGTGCCCGCTCAGGTGTCGACCTCGTCACTTGACCAGGGTTCCAAATTACGAGGCGTTATTGGCTGTGTTAAAGCTCCTAAAGGAGGCTAGAAATAAGCAGCCGGAAACGATTACCTTACTTTACCTTAAGATAACAATTTCCCTCTTTTTCATGGCCGGGATAGCCTGGTCGGTAAGGTCTTGGACTAGCGTCCCTAAGGTTGCGAGTTCGAGTCCCGCTGCCTTACGAAGACCCCGTGTACGCTAATGGTGACTGATGCACGTTAAATCCTTCGTGGTCAGAAAGTCCTCCAAGTTCCCATACCAAATCAATACATCTGGGGGTGACAAGCCAATTCTGGGGATCCTCTAGTTGGCCTCTGTCTCTAAAAATTAGATGGATCCACTTGTGTGTGTATGTTGTGTCTGTCTAACTTGACGAAGGTTTATAAGCGGGTCTCTGACCAAGCACACAAACCTGAATATATATGTCTACTAACCAACCCACTTTTTCATAAACATTAAGTTAAGTATATTTTGTACCTTTCGTAAGTATTGTCTTTTGACGTATCTAAGTGCAAACGAAAAACTTTAAAGCTCATTTTCTCGTTTTCACCTTTTTGCCACTTGTCGCATTTTTCCACTAAGCTCTTCAATTAAGGGTATATACTTTCCATTTTGAGGGCGTAAGCGATAAAGTCATCAAAAATGTACAACCGCCGTGAGCAAATAGAATAAGAATATTTCCATGTTAACTTTTAACTATGTATACTGTAGTTCTTTACCTGTGTATACGGTGTTCCGTTAATCGCCAAAATTCAGTTTATTGCCAAAGATTCCGTTTGGCGATATTTGAGCCCCCAAAATGGAAAAGTACCCAATTTAGACACAATATTAAAAATATATAATGTATTTAATTCAATTTATATTAGGTAGATGATGACATGATTCGTGACGGATATTTCAGGTGAGACTATTTTTGTTAAAATATTTTAATTTATTACCATTGATGAAATAATTAAAATACAGCACAATAAACTTATTTTGTTTTTTTAAAAAAATACGATGAAATTTGTCATTGTAAAGAGTACAGAGGAAAAAACCCTTCATCGACTGGGAATCTGTCCTAATTGAGGTCTGCTTGGCGAGTAGTGGGGATCGGAAACCGGTTTCCCCCTTGGTTTTTATTCCGCGGTTCAAACGTCAAACTATTGCCTGTTGTGAATTTCGATCATAGAGATAGTAAACCCTGCACCGCGTGATAAGTACCAAGACAAAACTGGTTTCTTTACACCAATTAAGGGGGGGGGGGGCTGGGGAGCCCAGTCGGTTAGGCATTCGCTTAGCATGCGGAAGGTCCCAGGTTCGGGTCCGGGCATCGCCGAAATAACTGCCGACCTATAAACGGCCCGTGCAGCCAGAAATGTCCGACGAATAATACCCCGTGTAGAGGGAGTGCACGTTAAATATTCTTCAAAGTCCTAACGCTGCGTACGATGTCGCCCTTAACGGTTGCGTTGGGTGCCTACTCAGGTGTCGGCTCGTCACTTGACTGTGGTTCTAAAATACGACGCCCGTCGCCAATAGCCCTCGTGTAGCTCTAGTGCGACGATAATTCCAACTAAAACTAAAACACCAAAAGGGTACTTGACTAAAAAAAATTTATTGACTTAAAATATTCTTATGCCAAAAATATTAGACCCGTAGTGTTTTCTTTTTTTCAAATACCCCATAAAAAGGGGAAAAAATGAATTTTAAAACCCATTATCTATATGATTCTTATTTTAATAGTAAGTTAGATTAAATCCAGTTAAATGCAAGCAAAAAAACAGCAGTGGTTTGTTTATAGATACTAGTGACGTCAGCCAAATCGACGTGTTTGTGATCACGTGACGTACCGATGAAAAATAAGCCATTTTAAAATGATTTTTATGAATTATTTAAAGATTTATTTTGCAAAAAAATATAAAAGTTTGTTATATTTGTGTTCAAAGTCAAACTATAATTTAATTAATATTGGAAGGTATTTTAGCGATACTGTCAAGTACCCTATTTAGGCGGTAACTTGCTATCTTCGCGAAACAGACCTGATGCAGACAGATTCCCAGTCTATGAAGGGGTTCTTCCCCTGTACTCTTCAAATCTATCTCTTTTTGAATATAGATTGTTTATATTTATAGTATAGAAGTTTTCAAAGTTAAATTGGAGCGTGATATTTATGAATAGCCAAAGAATTCCAAACTTCTCTTAGTGTCAAACTTAATTTTTAAAAGTTCAGGGACACAGTACCTCAAAAATGGCAAAAATTGCGATCTTTTTTTTTATTTGTGTGTGTGTGCTAACATTAAAGTTTTAAATCTTCTAAATAAGTCTACCAAGTTTTAAAAGTCTAGCTATATTTTAAAAAAAAGTTATTCCACTTTTTATGAGGAAAGGTAGGATAAAAATGAAAAAATGAAAACTTTAAATGTGTTTTTCTCGGTGTTCATTTTTTCTTGATAACAACTTTTTCAAAACGCTAAGGCATTTTTAATTATTAATAAAAGAGTAAGGAATTTTGTATGCAGTCTGTCAAATATGTTAATATTAAGAATCGGCATTAAAAAAAATTTCAAAAGTAATACTTTTTTTATAAAAAAAAACTAAAGTCAAAATTTTTCAAATATGCTAGATAAATATTTTTTATAAAACAACTACTTAAGATAAATCAAATTTGGATGCCAATTCTTATGTAAAACAGTTTAAAAGTACATGAGAAAAAAATTGGGTTAAAATATTTGTATTTAAAAAAGCCTTAGCATTTTAAAAAAAGTTCAAAAAATATATATATTAAAATAACTTTAAAAAAATTTAATTATTTTTTTATATTTTTTGTCATATATTGTTTTTAAATACATATTGAAGTAATAAAACATCAATTTTATAATGAATATGTCAATTTTTTTTAAGTGGTACCGTGTCCTCTTAATTATTATTTTTTATTTTAAAATATTGCTTTATCTTAAATCTTGTGTTTTCTCTTATTTTAGTTAATCAAGAATTCTTTTGATCTTGCCTATATGATTCAGAAAAAGTTAAACGAATTTTTCCTTTTGTTCAAAGAAAAAAAATACAACCACTTTTTTATAAACATTAAATTTTATAATGTTTAAAATAACTGTAGCAATTTAATAAGTGACTAGCAATTGTATAGATTTCATTTTTGTTTCCCAATTTATTTTTTATATGTATTGGTTTTGTGGGAAAGTAAATCAATAAAAACTTAAATAATTTTGTTAAAAACTAAATAAATATTTATTTTCTAGGAGAGTCGATATTAATATATGGCTAGAAAAAGATAACGTACGTGTTCTCTCTTTTAAACCACAGTTCATGGTAAGACAGCATAATTTCAATTTTTAAATTGACATCGTTATTGTTTATACCCTTTAAAGTTTTTAACAAAAAAGGGGTAAACCGTAATACGTTTGAGAATTTTTTTTTATTATACTTGTAATATTGTTTTTTTTTAATCTAGTTACTGAACTAAATTAAATATGTATTTCGTCCACTTTATCTAAAAAAGTAGGAAGAATATTTTCCGAAAAATACATAGTTTTTGACTTGGCCCCTTTTCTACTAGGTATAAACACATATATAAATAAAACACTTTTTAACCTTTATAATAATCTATAATAATAAAAGAAAGAGTCTGTTTGTCTGTGGATCGTAAAAGACCTACTTATACTGCCCTCAGAAATTCGAAATTTTTAAGTTAGATTCCCTTTAATACCAACGTGTGCACCTGAGGTTTAGTTTTTTCATATTTGTTCCATTTTTAGAGAAAATTTGAATTTTTTGAAAAAAATACACCACTTTCGCTCAAATCCGATCTTTTTTCCCTTTCGTGTTGCCATTCGAGAGAAGAAATTAAAATGAACACAAAAATTAATTAAAATTGAAATTGCTTTTATTTTCTTGCCATTACCTTCAGAAACTAAATGAATGATTTGAAAAATAATTGAACGTGCCAGTGAGCTAATTTATTTAAAAAAAAAAACAGAATGGAGGTTTTGACGTGAAATAACATTGTTATACTATTATGGTTGGAATTGGCCACGAATGGTTGAATTTATCAGGAAAATCGCGATGACAGTAAGTTCCTATTGAGGAAGATTTTTGTGATATGAGGATGTGCATTTTATGATGATGTATTTTTATTTTGGAATTTTAAAGCAATATAAGTAACGGGATTTTATTCTTTATAATGAACGGGAACAAAGGCAAAGTTTATTATCCTATAGCAAATCAAATGACACATATACTTGGATCGATTCGATATTATTTTAGTACATTCGAAGAACGGGTATTTATTTGCTAGTAATGAATATTTAATAAAATATGCACTCAATTAATATAAGTTTTCATTTAATCAATCTGTCTACAATAAAAGTATCATTAAATAACATAATCAAATTGTTTATTTATTGAATTACTGTGCAATAAAAAAATCTGATTTTTTCTTAAAAGCATGAACTAATCAATAACTCTCAAGTTCAATTAATGTATCATCATACATTCAGTATGCATTAAAAGTATAAATATTTAATTAAAGCTTTCATTCAATGAATAGTCAAAAAATAAAAATATCATTCAAAAAAGTAAAATCTTTACTCATAAGTTTAAGTACTTATCCTCATAAGTTGCTTTCACTCATAAGTTTCAAGTTATAAAGTCATCAAGTTTTATTCTTAAATAAAAGTATCATTATTTATTTTTTTGCATCATAATTAATTAAAATTACCATTATTAATTTTAAATTATCCTTATTCATTTAAAGCATAATTATTAATTTTAATTATCATTATTAATTTCAATCATCGTTATTATAAACATCATTATTAATTTAAGGTATCCTAATTAATTTAAGGTATCATTATTAATTCAAAGCATCATTTTTTAATTAAAATTATTTTTATTAATTAAAAATATATATTAATTTAAAGGATAATTATCAATAAAATATTTATGATCGTTCACATTTTTGATAATTTCTAGGATGTAGAAGTCTTCAGCTACATTGGAGGCTTCATTGGCTGCTGGCTTGGGATTTCACTGTGGACTTCAACGGGAATATTTTGGCAAGGAATCAATTTCCTATTCAGGTCTTACAACAAAGGCCACAACAAGCCCAACTTCAAGGGAAAAGACATTATATAATAGTCTGATCACAGCACTTTTTATTCGTGTAATCAACTGTTTTTAATTAACTAAATTTCAAAAAATCGCTGTTTCTTCCATTATAATTCTAATCAATTTAATTGTGTAGTTTACAAAATTTACAATAGTGTTGCCGAAGAGTTCTATAGTAGGGTAGAGACTGAACCAGGCAACAGCACCATGGACCAACACGGAGACAATATAGGGTGGCATGTGCACTCTTAAAACAAACGAGCGGTTTTAACTCAGTCTGAGTTAATTTCCACTCCTTTCCGTGCCGAAAATGCACTTCCCCTATAGGAGTGGATTTCACTCTTTTTGCGGACTGGGTAAAAGAAATGAAAGAAAACAATCTACGTCCTACACTCTTAAAACGAGCGGTTTTAACTCAGTTTGAGTTAATTTCCACTCCTTTCCGGTGCCGAAAATGCGCTTCCCCTATAGGAGTGGATTTCACTCTTTTGTTTTAAGAGTGGGGCCCGATGGCCGAGTGGTTTGGATCGCATACCATAACGCTAGCAGTCCGCCTGCTGTAACAGGTGCGTGCTCGACTCCCGCCTTTGCCCTGGGTGTACTTCCTTTCTCAGTATCCAAATTATAAATTAACTAGCACTTTTGCCACTCTATTCGGGCTCCATAGTGAGCCATGGCTGCCGATGACAGCTCAGTACGAGTCGTTCCTCTACCCTACTATAGAACTCTTTGAATACAATAGTATGTACTTCTGAATATGCAGCAAATGTGCTGCATTTTTACTGGACTATTTACAGTATAACCAATTTCAGGAATGCAAAAATTGTTGCCACTCATATGCCTGCAAATAACCATTTTATTGAAATACAATGTGCATGAGGAAACGACTATGGGGTTGTTTCACGTCGTGGATAGCAACAGCTCCAACGGTTTGCGTTAATTTTGAGAGTGAAACAGAATTCATGAAATCGCAGTACTGAGAGATATTGAAACAAGAGCGTTACGTCATCTGAAACCCTCCCATTGTGTTAAGTATGTGTTTACATAAATTTTCCAAATTTACAATAGTGTAAATAAAAGTATCATTATTTATTTTTCGCATTATAATTAATTAAAATTACCATTATTAATTTTAAAATATCCTTATTCATTTAAAGCATAATTATTAATTTTAATAGTCCTTTTTTAATAGTACTTTTTTAATTAGTCCTTTTTTTAATTATAGTCCTTTTTTAATTATAGTCCTTTTTTTAATTATAGTCCTTTTTTTAATTATAATGTGCACTGAGCAATTATAGATATTCGATTAATGGAGAAATAAAAAAGGGGTGACTACACCACCCGAATTATTCCCTTTGCCTGAATCGTGAAACCGACATTGCTTAGTTCACAAGCTAGCTTGGTCCTCATTTTATTACGTTGTGTTTAGTATTTTAATTGAATTTTCAGTACAGTAGAACCTCTATTATTTATCAGATCTGATTGGAACCTGGGGTAGGTCGGATAATCGAAATTTCCGGATGATGGAGAATTTTCATTAAAAAAATAAAGATTATATGTTACAGAGGAGCTCCGAAATTACACGGACATCAAACCTGCCAACTTCCGAAATCTGTGCTGGTCTTGTAGAAGTAAACATGAAATTTTAGTGTTAAGTTAACTCTGAGACTTCCTGGAAAAAGGAAAGTGTTAAAATATTTGTAATTTCTAAGCGGAATTTTAACAAAAAAAGCTTATTTAGCGTTTTATAGCAGAGTTATGGAGTCTTACACGATTTAAGAAGATTTCCGGAGTTGCCCGAAAATTTAAGATTGACAGAAATTCGCTTTACTTTTTTTAGTTGCTGAAGCTATCTTAAAATTTCCGCAGTTTTCCGATTTCATAAACATCGATAATTTTTCTGAGTTTAGGATCTATGCAGAATTTCAATTTCAGAATCACATCATCATTCCGATTTCAAAATCGCCGGAGATTATCGATTTTTGAATCGCGGAAATTTGTCGATACTCGCCGCCAACCAAATTAGAACACGTTAGGGATGGCGGTTTTTCAGAAAAAACAAACGGTTTTTCAAGAACCGGTTTTTTTAAAACTCCGGTAAAACCGACCAGGTTGTAACCTTAAAAAACGGTTTTATAAAACCAGTTTCCACGAAACCGGTTTTTCAATGGCAAAAAAACAATTTAAGTTTTTTCAGTTTCTTATTAATTAATTGAAAAAATCAATTAGTTTGTAAACTTTACTTTCAAATTTAAAAAAAAAAAAACAATTTACGCAGTCAATTTTAAATGTTTAAAGTGTTTTGTTGAAAACTAAGTTCTAGGTTTTCTTCCTAATTCTTACTTTCTTATTATTTAAAATTATAATGTTCCTTTTTTTTATTCCGGTTTTTCTAATCGTTTTGAGTATTTTTATTAAGCTTTGCATTATTCCATCTCTATTTCCTTTTCTTTTTTTTAAAAATTATAATTCCTCCCATTTGCTATCTGTGCCGTTAACATAGTGCAAAATTAACATTTTTTTTTAATTATATAATTAAAAAGAAAACGCTGGCGGTTTTAGAGAAAAAAACGATTTCCGGTTTTTAGACAATTTTCCCCACAGAAAAACGGTTTCCGGTTTAGACCGGCCTCATGAAAAAAACAGTTTTTCAGTCAAAACCGAGGGCAAAAAACCGGTTTCGGTTTTCCATCCCTAAAGTGTAACAAATAAGGGTGGCGGGAACTATATTTCAGTATTATCGGAGATTCCTCACCTTGAAATCGCTGTATATTTCCTAAACTGGTTTCTTTTTTGAACAACCGAAAATTACTTCGTTGGATAAATTTATCTATGTTGACTTAGGGATGGTCGGTTAACAGAGAGTTCCGGATAAAAGAGGGACGGATAATCAAGGTTCTACTCTATTTGGGTATAGACTCTGTAAAAGTTGTTTCACCTTTAATGTACTTTTTATACCCAGAAAACCTTATCAAAGACGATTTCTGTAAAAGTTGTTTCATGTTTGTGGTACATTTATAGTAAGAAAGCAAACGCACAGGACACTTTTGACATTTTTGTATGTTTCTTATAAATATTTTCGTATAATTTGGTCGATATAAGAACTATAATCTTAATACGAACTCGTGCGAGTCAATCCGCTGTCCAATCACTTGCAAAAGAAGCTAAAGAAACTTTATGTAAATTATTGCATGAAACTGGAATTAACTAGATTGACTTTCTACTGTTTCCTCATGTGTCCGGGTACAAAATGAATGTTTTTTGTATTCGACTTTTGTATTAACTACTTGCAGCTGCACGCTTTTCTTCTTACAATTTGTATATACTCTATTTTTATAGTTATTAATTAAATATGCACCATTTTCGTACAAGCGAATTGTATCAGCATTTTTTATACTAACAATCCATGAATGCATCTTTTTGTACAAACAAATAGTACATATACACTCTTTCAGTATAAACAAATTTTCCATGCAATCTTTTTGTACTAACATATTGTATATACACTCTTTTTGAACAAACAACTGTCTATGCACTTTTTGTTTTTGCAAATTAAATTATATATGCACTATTTTTTTACTAACAAACTGCACATGGACTTTTTCTTATTAACAAATTGTGTATGCACTCTTCTTGTACTAAAAAATTGTGTATGCATAAAATTATTCATGAAAACTGTAATGACTCTGTCCTTTCTTCGTTGTTAACTACATTTTCAATAAAAAAAATTGCAGGAATTAACAAATTTAATATCAATGAAGCTGAGTTAAAAGTTTTTTCTTAAAACTATCCTTTAATTTTTTCTGCTTAGCTCTACTTTTAAGCTTACCATATAGTTACATTTGCAAGTCCTTAGTTTTATTCTAACTAATTTATAACAACATTTTTTTTGCAATCTTAAAACACGTCAAATTTTGCATCATCAGTGGAATTAAAATTTAAAATTAAAATAAACAACAAGTTTCATAAGTACTCAAAAAGCTCAAACAAGTTATAAGTAAACCACTTTTTTATTATAATATATTAAAACCGCTAAATGTATTTTTGCATATTTGATATAATAATTAAAAAACATCCTACGCCAATCTATACGGCCCTATATAAGAAAACCTTCTGCCCTAGATATAATGTGCTTTCACAGTCGGTAGTGGCACGATCTGAAATCCATATTACCCATAGATATCATAGTTAAAGTATTAGATTGGCAGATCACGTGACCTCCAATGCTAACAACGGGGCGCGCATGGAGGCCAAAATAAGGGGGCAAATTGGCGGGTGTTGCCACCACTTTCAGGAGAAAAATTCTACGGCATCATCGGAAAAATACCATTTAATTCTAAAATTACCACACAAAAAAAACTAGAAAAGCATTTCAAGTCACTAAAAAGATTCCAAGATGCAGCTAGTATTTTTTAGATATCCTTTTGTAATTTTAGAATTTATTTTAGAATTAATCTAAAATTACAAAAAATATCGTAAAAATACTAGCTGCATTTTGGAATCTTTTTAGTGACTTCAAATGCATTATAGTATATTTTTGGTAATTTTAGAATTAAATGGTATTTTTCCTATGATGCCGCCAAAGAGTTCTATAGTAGAGTATAGGAACGACTCGTACTGAGCTGCCATCGGCAGCCATGGTTCACTACGGAGCCCGAATAGAGTGGCAAAAGTCCTAGTTAATTTATAATTTTGATACTGAGGAAGGAAGTACACCCAGGGCAAAGGCGGGAATCGAAGCCGCACCTGTTACCGCGCGCGGACTGCTAGCGTTATGGCCTGCGATCCAAACCACTCGGCCATCGGGCCCCACATGCCACCCTATATTGTCTCCGTGTTGGTCCATGGTGCTGTTGCCAGGTTCAGTCTCTACCCTACTATAGAACTCTTTGGATGCCGCAGCAGTTTTCTTCTTAAAGCGGTGGCAACACTGGCCATTTTGCCCCCTTATTTTGGCCTCCATGCGCGTCCCGTCGTTAGCATTGGAGGTCACGTGATCTGCCAATCTATAATACTTTAACTATGATATCTATGATATTACCGCAGTTGGAAGTATGTCAAATAAGTCAGAGATGATATTAAAAAAACAAAGACGTTATTTCTAAGGATCTTCAGTTTCAGCAGTGCTCAAAATGCTTAAACATGTTATAAATTAATCGTTTCTGTTCATGATAATATATTAATGCCTCTAAATATATTTTTGCATATTTGATACAATAGGCTGAATGGGCACCTTAGGCCTCTACCTCTTTAGAAGCACCACTAAGTGTAGTTGTTAATTTAATTGTACATTCATCGTTTTTCTAACTAGGCTCGTGCCAATTCTTTTTATTTTGATATTTCTGCAATAAAAATAGTGGTACTGTATCTTAATATTTTTTGATTCTGCATAACTTGATTCTTCATTAAAAAATATATATATACTGCCGCAGAAAGACTTTTCGTCGAGTTCCTTTATCACGATCTTAGCTTAAAAATATTGAGTTACTTGATAGAAAAGAAGTGACCTTCTCAGGAACAGGTAAACAAATAATGTTGGGTAAGGGGCCCGGATGGCCTAGTGGGTTGGATCGCAGCCCATTACGCTTACAGTCTGCGCTCTGTAACGGGTGCGGGCTCGATTACCGCCTTCGCCCTGGGTGTACCTTCTCTCTTTGTGTCAGTAAAAATTCTGTCTGTCTGCCTTACTTGACGAAGGCTTCATAAGAGGGTCTCTGATCAAGCACACAAGCCGAAATATATATGTACCTACCCCCCCCCCCCTCCCTACACTCTATAATTGATACGATAGGTTAAAAACTGGTTTAAAATTTTTACAAGATTTTCGTGTTTCACCAATACTTTTAACCCTTTCACTCCTAAAACGGCCCAAGCGGCCGTACAACTAAGGATTCGATAATCATATTCCTGCCTCATATTACGCGGAAACAAAAAAATCCTGCGTAGCGAAAGTGTTAAAACCTGAAAAGTTCTATGGCAGGTAACTTGACGTGTAGAGGGAGTGCACGTTAAATATTCTTCAAAGTCCTACACTCTAAAAACTAAATGTGTAAACTTGAAAATTTACACACGATTATGGGTATACTTCTAGAATTACACATATGAGCCACCAAATTACGCATTTGTATGTGTAAATGAGAGGCGTGTAAATTGACAAATGGTCAATCACAATTATTAATTTTATAATTATTAACAATAAATGAAGAAACAATAGTTTCCGTTCCATACATTAATCTTCCTATTATGTATTCTACAAGAATGAATGCCAACAATTGAAGTGTCCAATTCTTTTTATTTCAGCTGCAAATCTCATATACTAAGTTACTCGGAAAAGATATTTGCCATAAAAATAGGATTTAAAAAACAAAAAAACAAGTTGGTTTGTTACAGAATCTGTCACTTACACCGCTTCCACCTAACATTTGTGCTCAACAGGAAACACACTAACAACACCTCAGAAAGAAATTCGCCAAACAGGGCCTTTAGCTAGTTCTAATTCAAACTTTTAAACGGCAAAATTAATAATTTTCTTTAATCTTCTTTTGCAGATTTGATAATTATTCTTTATCGGTTTGCAAATTTTTTTGAAGTTCTTAGAATAATGATGTATTTTTTTTAATAAATATCTCTTTTTGTAGCCACAAGTTTACAGTTCGAAAAATAAATTAGTAAAATTGATGCTTTAAAAATAAAAGCGAAACTTTGCATATTTTTTTATGCAAAGTTACCATTATGTATACATCTTTCTTCATACATATATAATGAACCATCAAAATAACTATTGTGCTATTACAACATTCCAAATTGAATTATCACAAAAATAAATATTTTTTCACGAGTTCCACTTTTTACGTTTTATTTCCACTCAATTTTGCAGTTTTTTTAAATAAAATTGAAGTACTTCAAATTCGAATTCTTTTCTGAAGTTTTCAATGTATTCTAATTTCTATGCGCTGAATTTTTTGACGTATCACACCTGTCCGTAGCATTTGTAGTTCGAGCTATAAAAGTGGGTGACGGACAGACAGACGGACGGACTGAACGATTATAATACCTTCCACTTTTTACGTTATAAACGTAGTGTGGAAGCTAAAATGAATTTGAATGAACGTAGCATGAAGAAACATTGATTTTGTGTAGATTGTGTAACCTTCATGGGTACATTATTCATCAGTTTAAACCTAATTTTCAATAAGTATTTAGATTTTTATATATGCTCTCTGGACGGAATTAAATTACAATTTTATATTCGCACATGTCATTGTTAAGCAATGGCACAATGTCCAATCTGTTACAGCTATTGTAATTAATTGTAAAATATCATGTGTCATATTCATGATACTTATCTGCACGAGTATGTTTATATCTTTTAAAATCTCTCATTTTTTACCTATTTAAAATCTTTTTTATCTATCGAAACAAAGTTTGAGTTTTATTTTAATAATAAGTGATACTTAAATTTTGGTAGAAAGGGTAATATATCTGAATGTTTCCACTATTTTCAGTCAAAATTTACTCTCTAGAGCTGTAGTCAATTGTTCTTTTGGCTCTTCAAAATGGCTTCTTTGTTCTCATCAAAAATTTCAAAGTTAAGGCGGTGAAAAGTGCACACGGTAAAAACTCTTTTCCTGGTAGCATTTACTTATTTTAAAAATAAAAAACAAATAAAAAAGTTATTGTCATATTGCACCAGTATTTTTATTACAATACACTATTGCCGATTGATTTGCTGATTGGCATAATTGAACATTTTGATTGCACCACAACTGTTTCTTCGTAATATACTATAATATTATGTAAGTTTTTATTTGATAATTGAAATTTTCGATCTTAGCGCTACATTATTCTTGAGAACGAACTAATGTAACGCTAATTATTGATTTTCCCCTTGGTATATTTGGAATTTCATCACCAAAAAATTTCGAATTTATTAAAATCGAGACAGTAAATTTCGATAACCAGGACAACAAAGTTGATATATACATTTTAGAATTATTGTTTAAATTTGTTTTTCGTTTATCGTTCGTCTTATTATTATTTTTTTGTTAGTTCTTATTAAAATAATAAACTCCGAGTAAATTTTTCAGCAATCATAAGAATAAGTGTCAGTAAGTGTAATTAATATAAATAATATTGCGAATTCTTATTCTTGTTGTTCTGTTTTTTCAAACGTCTGTTCTAAATGACAGCAAATTTTTCTCATTTTTATGAAAATCGAATGAAATTTATCTATTCTTAAATGATAATTTAGTGTATTGGCTAACTTATATGATAGTTATGTTGTTGTTTCTTAAAGTTATAAACCTTAAAAAGAACTTGTAGTTTAAATTGCAGTTTATTTTACAAAAAAAAACCTTAGTTCAAGTAAATGTTAGCTTAAAATAATAATCGTATTATGCAAAGAATATCTATTTTTTTCTTTTTTATTTTATCATTTAAAATAGGTTAAAGAAATGATAGGAATTAGTTCTACGTGAAGAAAGATTTTTTAATTTTCCATGCTTCATACTTACAGGATCTCACAGCTTTTTTACAGAAACTGATAAGTTAACGGCATAAATCATAATGTTATTCATAAAATACATAGCGACGTTTCTAAATAAAAATTTGCGCGGAATAAAACATGTTTTTACAATCTAGCTAAATTGAAATAATAAATGTGCTTAATAATTGCAGTGTTGTTTTCATTTTTTGTTATTTATAATTATATGTTCTATATTTGTAATGTATATATTTAAACATTGTCGCAATGTGGTATCAATTTTTATGAACTAAAATAAAGTAGTGGTTAGTACATTACAAGGTTGTGTTTCATAATGAAAAGCATAATTGTTAACTCGGTTTATTGCGAATTATTACAGAAACTGATAAGTTAACGGCATAAATCATAATGTTATTCATAAAATACATAGCGACGTTTCTAAATAAAAATTTGCGCGGAATAAAACATGTTTTTACAATCTAGCTAAATTGAAATAATAAATGTGCTTAATAATTGCAGTGTTGTTTTCATTTTTTGTTATTTATAATTATATGTTCTATATTTGTAATGTATATATTTAAACATTGTCGCAATGTGGTATCAATTTTTATGAACTAAAATAAAGTAGTGGTTAGTACATTACAAGGTTGTGTTTCATAATGAAAAGCATAATTGTTAACTCGGTTTATTGCGAATTATTACAGAAACTGATAAGTTAACGGCATAAATCATAATGTTATTCATAAAATACATAGCGACGTTTCTAAATAAAAATTTGCGCGGAATAAAACATGTTTTTACAATCTAGCTAAATTGAAATAATAAATGTGCTTAATAATTGCAGTGTTGTTTTCATTTTTGTTATTTATAATTATATGTTCTATATTTGTAATGTATATATTTAAACATTGTCGCAATGTGGTATCAATTTTTATGAACTAAAATAAAGTAGTGGTTAGTACATTACAAGGTTGTGTTTCATAATGAAAAGCATAATTGTTAACTCGGTTTATTGCGAATTATTACAGAAACTGATAAGTTAACGGCATAAATCATAATGTTATTCATAAAATACATAGCGACGTTTCTAAATAAAAATTTGCGCGGAATAAAACATGTTTTTACAATCTAGCTAAATTGAAATAATAAATGTGCTTAATAATTGCAGTGTTGTTTTCATTTTTTGTTATTTATAATTATATGTTCTATATTTGTAATGTATATATTTAAACATTGTCGCAATGTGGTATCAATTTTTATGAACTAAAATAAAGTAGTGGTTAGTACATTACAAGGTTGTGTTTCATAATGAAAAGCATAATTGTTAACTCGGTTTATTGCGAATTATTACAGAAACTGATAAGTTAACGGCATAAATCATAATGTTATTCATAAAATACATAGCGACGTTTCTAAATAAAAATTTGCGCGGAATAAAACATGTTTTTACAATCTAGCTAAATTGAAATAATAAATGTGCTTAATAATTGCAGTGTTGTTTTCATTTTTTGTTATTTATAATTATATGTTCTATATTTGTAATGTATATATTTAAACATTGTCGCAATGTGGTATCAATTTTTATGAACTAAAATAAAGTAGTGGTTAGTACATTACAAGGTTGTGTTTCATAATGAAAAGCATAATTGTTAACTCGGTTTATTGCGACCGTAAACCTTTCAGATTCGATAATTCCTTTCCCTGAAATAACTATATATATATAAATAGACTCAAGATCAACTCAAAGAAAGGGCTAAATTTTTAATTAAAAGAAAACATTTTATTCAAGAGAGTAATTAAATTACGATCATATTTAAAACAAAAAATCGCTGTATTTCTTTTGGGGAGGGCAATGGATGAAGAAGGGATCATAAAAAAATAAATTAAATATTCGGAATTAGCCTATTAAATAATGGAATTCTTGTCCAAAATACAATGTAACTATTTAAAAAAATAACTCACAGTTTGTAGTGTAGATATTGGATTTAGCACTGGGAACAAGAGCTGAGCAGGTCGGTCGGGAGACGATTAATGAGTCTGCGGGGCTTGTATGGCACTCCATGGGCGATTCTGGGCTCCGGGGTGCGTTATAAAAATGTGGGCTGGAATTGGACCTCAGCTAAGCAGGGAAACCGCTCAGAAGTCAGGCAGGCAGTGTCACAGAGCTCCGGATGGGCTACGTCAGATGTACGGTAAAGGAAGGCATTTTGATAAGGGATTTGTGTATGAAGTGGTCTCGAAGTTGCGCGTTCAAAAGCGTTGTGGACCAAAGAAAGCCAATTCTTTTCTTGTGCTTAGAGTCTCATGATTTTTTTTTATGTAAAAAAGTAAAAAGTTCCGTAGTTGTGTCGAAAATGCATCCCCTCTTTTTCTTCGTAGGCGTGCCTTGCTGTACAATTGGTTGTGACGTAAAGTGACGTGTTGCGTGGGGTTCCCTTTCACTCCTGCGATAGATTCGAACTATTTTTTTATGTATTTCTTCTTTCCAATGATATCCTCCTGAGAATATACTAGTTCCAGACTTTTTTCTTGGAAGGGATGATGAGAATCCCTGCTGCGTCGTCGCCAAAAAAGCTCACAAACTGTTATCATGTCAGAAATCCAATGAATTTATGGCTTTAGTGCCCCACTTATACAACTACAAACCCGCCTAAAAGATTGAAAACTTCGTGGGAAAGCTTTTGGAAAGAGGAGTGATGTGTTATTCAAAATAGCAATTAACGCATCACGACAAACATTGTTTGAAGAATCAAGAAAAACAATGTAAAAATTTATAATAACAAATAAATATGTTAATTTTTATGCATCAAATTTTATTCTTATACTACTTGTACTGAAATAATACTCAATTTTTTTTAAAAAATTTCCTGATTTATTTATAAATGTTTTGCATAATTTTAACTTATGTTCTAACAACATCTTAACAAAAATGACAATTTTCAGAAATATTGTCTTTCTAAAAGTGCTTCCATTTAAAAAAAATTAAATTTACTTCCAGATGCCTGTTTTACATGAGCTTTAACGCAGCCAAAAAATAATTAGTATCTAATAAATCTTAAAAGTATTTAATTTATTAAATTAAACAAAGGGATAAATTTAACTACAACTTCAACCATTTTAATTACATTAATATTACACCAAATCGCATGGCAACGATGCGTTGTCGTCAAAAATAGTTCCTTTAGACACTATTGGTGCGCTAGTCTCTATGGCAATTTTAATATAGGAAATCTTAAATGGTAATCCAATCAGAGTTTCAGATCTAAAGTGTCTTTAATTTTTTAACTTTGTGGCGCAAAAATGTGAAGAGGCCCAAGACCTGCTGGGCCCATTTCAGCCACTGAGAATAATAGGGTGTGTTGCTGTACATGTTCTGATGAGGAAAGTTGAATGTAATTTTATTTTTATATTTTGTGTCAAAATTTTAAATATATCAGGTTTGCAAAATTTCATAATTAAAATTTCAAAATACTGTCTCGAAACTAACTTACAAATAATTGTAGAATTAAATCAATAAAATTTTCCAAAATAATAATAACACAGTTATTGTTGTGGTCAAAATAATTATTAACGTTTAACATCATTATCAACAATGGTTTCCGTTGCATACATTGAATTTCTTATTCTGTATTCTTAAACAATGAAAGCTAATAATTGAAATGTGCAATTCCTTTTATTTCAGCTGTAGATCTCACGTACTAAATTGCTGGGAAAAAAATATTTCGCGAAAAATGTAATTTTTAAAAATTAAAAGTGCATTAAAAGAAACATTAATTTTGTGTAGATTGTATCAACTTCATGGGTATGTTATTCTTCTTCCTCTTAAAACTAATTTTCAACAAGTATTTAGACTTTTTTCTATGCTGAACGGAATTAAATTACAATTTTAGATTACTATATAGGTCTTTGTTAAACAATAGTACAATGTTCAACCTATTACAGCTATTGTAAATAATTGTAAAGTATCCATTTTTTGAAATTCTATAAAAAACAAAACAAAAATAGTTGCCACAGTAAATGCGTTTAAAGAATAGTTTTGTTATACGATCGTAATTAAGAAATTAATCGATCGCAATTAATCTGTAAAGAATCTGTATTGTCTGTAAAGAATTAGTTATAGTCCCTGCTGAACTAGTTTAGTTTAGTTTGAATTATCGTCGCACTAGAGCTAAACGAGGGATATTGGCGATGGGCGTCATATTTTAGAACCACAGTCAAATGACAAGACGGCACCTGAGCAGGCACCCGACGCAACACAAAAAAGGGCGACATCGTACGCAGCGTTAGGACTTTGAAGAATATTTAACGTGCACTCCCTTTACACGTCAAGTGACGGTACCTGCCATAGAACTTTTCAGGTTTTAACACTTTCGCTACGCAGGATTTTTTGTTTCCGCGTAATATGAGGCAGGAATATGATTATCGAATCCTTAGTTGTACGGCCGCTTGGGCCGTTTTAGGAGTGAAAGGGTTAAAAGTTCTGGTGGAACACGAAAATCTTGTAAAATTTTTAAACCAGTTTTTAACCTATCGTATCAATTATAGAGTGTAGGGAGGGGGGGGGGGGGTAGGTACATATATATTTCGGCTTGTGTGCTTGATCAGAGACCCTCTCTTATGAAGCCTTCGTCATGTAAGGCAGACATACAGAATTTTTACTGACACAAAGAGAGAAGGTACACCCAGGGCGAAGGCGGTAATCGAGCCCGCACCCGTTACAGAGCGCAGACTGTAAGCGTAATGGGCTGCGATCCAACCCACTGGGCCATCCGGGTCCCTTACCCAACATTATTTGTTTACCTGTTCCTGAGAAGGTCACTTCTTTTCTATCAAGTAACTCAATATTTTTAAGCTAAGATCGTGATAAAGGAACTCGACGAAAAGTCTTTCTGCGGCAGTATATATATTTTTTTTAATGAAGAATCAAGTTATGCAGAATCAAAAAATATTAAGATACAGTACCACTATTTTTATTGCAGAAATATCAAAATAAAAAGAATTGGCACGAGCCTAGTTAGAAAAACGATGAATGTACAATTAAATTAACAACTACACTTAGTGGTGCTTCTAAAGAGGTAGAGGCCTAAGGTGCCCATTCAGCCTATTGTATCAAATATGCAAAAATATATTTAGAGGCATTAATATATTATCATGAACAGAAACGATTAATTTATAACATGTTTAAGCATTTTGAGCACTGCTGAAACTGAAGATCCTTAGAAATAACGTCTTTGTTTTTTTAATATCATCTCTGACTTATTTGACATACTTCCAACTGCGGTAATATCATAGATATCATAGTTAAAGTATTATAGATTGGCAGATCACGTGACCTCCAATGCTAACGACGGGACGCGCATGGAGGCCAAAATAAGGGGGCAAAATGGCCAGTGTTGCCACCGCTTTAAGAAGAAAACTGCTGCGGCATCCAAAGAGTTCTATAGTAGGGTAGAGACTGAACCTGGCAACAGCACCATGGACCAACACGGAGACAATATAGGGTGGCATGTGGGGCCCGATGGCCGAGTGGTTTGGATCGCAGGCCATAACGCTAGCAGTCCGCGCGCGGTAACAGGTGCGGGTTCGATTCCCGCCTTTGCCCTGGGTGTACTTCCTTCCTCAGTATCAAAATTATAAATTAACTAGGACTTTTGCCACTCTATTCGGGCTCCGTAGTGAACCATGGCTGCCGATGGCAGCTCAGTACGAGACGTTCCTCTACTATAGAACTCTTTGGCGGCATCATAGGAAAAATACCATTTAATTCTAAAATTACCAAAAA